>CAKNYM010033202.1:0-46152 GCA_932195095.1 Andricus curvator
GCAATGAACTTTCGAGTTCGAACTGCTAATCTATGATAATAATAATATGCACCGAAAAGCGCTGGCCTATTTAGAATTATATATAATATACACTTGCAATATTACGTTAATATTCAATTATTTTAAGAAATTAAGTATTTCTATCATTTAATTTAATCTGTAAAAAAACTGTTTTTAATATTTATCTGTATGATTATTCATAGTATTTGTTGATTTCAAATGTGTCCGCGCTTTACGGTACTTGCGCAGTTGGAAATGTCAGCATGAAATTTGATGTGAACGTTAGTTTTGCCACTAGAAAATTTTTCTGATCGACGGCCAAAATGTTTTCCAAATTGTTTTTTTTTTTTAAGAGAATAGTGCTACTCTTATTTTCTTGTATTTTCTTAGCTACTTAAAATATTGAACTTTTCTCTTGTTATTCTAATGAAAAGCATCACACTGTTTCGAAACTCACTGGAAAATTTAAAAAAAGTCCAAAATGAATTTCTTTAGTTTGAATCAAAGAAACATGCCATTGTTTTGTTATTATGAACAAAATTCATACTTTTTGAAGTATTTAAAAATCGTGGATTTGATATTTTTTAAACAAGTTTCACGCTTTAAAAAAGACGAAAACATTTTTGATCATAACAACAAAATAGTGGAATTTTTCTTTTATTGAAGGCAATTGCAAGTGTGATATGAACAACTTTTAACAAAAATATTTAATTAATTTTTAAACAGCATGTTTTTGCACATTTTCAAACAATTTTAACTTGCACAGAATTTGTTAGTTTTTATTTTATATAGTAGTTCACAACAAGAAAACTTGATTTTGGTTTATATGGGGAAATATTTTTGAATTTCCAAATTCAAGAACCGAACCGAAGATATTAACAGACTTCTAATTTTGTTTGTACTTCTTTCAGATGCAATTCCACAGTTTCCTCGCTCAACTTAAAGGATTGGAATAATTCGACGCCTCCATTCAATATGAGTCTATGTGCTGACAGCGCCGTATATGAGACTATGCGCTGTGTATAAGCATAGGGAATAGTCTCATACAGAGCGCTGTCAGCACATAGACTCATATTGAATGGAGGCGTCGAATTTTTTCATTCTCACTTCGCCCTATTCTGCATGTGACGTTGTTTCTCTAAACAATCAGAACAATAAGTTTTCTTTACGGAAAAGTAACTATAATTGTGACAAGCCTCTCGTAAATTCGATGTGGTGAGAAAAAACTCGAGTTTCCCGTTGGCACAATATAAAACGAATAAAAAATGGGAAAACAGGTCGCTTGATAAAAACGATTTATTATGTTGCTGGACAGCGATAAAACTGAACTGGAGTAAAGTACGAGTTTAAATATAGCATAGAACTATGCGTATACGATCTACTCAGGACATCCTTAATTCCTTCCCTTCTGTTTTTACACATTTATTTTAAAGACTAATCTGTGACCAAGATTACGTAATTTTGCTCAAATACAGTGGCTCATCTCGGTTTGCATGAAAGTTTATTTTCCCGACTTTATATCCAATTTTTCATTCTGCGTTATTATCAGACTACATCAACGTTTTATGAGAATATTCATATCTCTGGTTAATTAGCTTATGCAAATATAGAATCCTCAAATAGTCATTAAAGTCTTTCAGTAAAACTTATAATCTATTCTACAGGATATACCAAGAATAACAAGATGAAAGACGATATTTTTGGATATTCATCTATAATATGGCTCTTTTCGTGAAGTTGCCCTGCCAAGGGCGTCTAGTGTCAATGGATCAAATGTCCAATTTTATAGGAAGAGAATTTTCGCTAATTAATTTTTCATTATGATACTAAATGAATTTCAGTTATTTTTTCAATTAGATTTAAAAACATTCGAAAACCTCTATAAATCTAGAGTCTCTACAGAAAATGTGATTGCAGCATTCTTTGTTCCTAAATAACGGTTGAGGGATCGCTTAACGATTTCTTTATTGCCGGAAAATCTTTTTCTACTTCCTCACACGACATCGTGGTCACTAGTTATTTCAGTCTTCATAAATGATATCTCGGTTGACCCTTATAACCCATTGATCGCCCCTTCCGTAACCCATACACGAGCTACTGAACTGTTTTTACGATAATGTTACATCAGGAGCAGAGTACAGTGAGAACTCCACAAGAATTCTCTTAAAACACTGTCACAATAAGAGTTCATATTTACTTGAACTCATTTTATTGGAACCTTGCTACCTGATAGAAGTAATTAGGCTGTGACTCTCGAATTTTTGTCATTTTGTCCCCAAAATTGTTAACTGACCCGAAAAACTGATATCCTGTAAATTCCAACAAAATTGTTTAATAAAAACACGTGCCTCCAACCCCTTACACTTTCACATTTTATTAACATACATATATGGACAAAAGTTTTACTTTTGAAAATGTGCGATTTTCTAAGAAAAAAATGTTTAGTCCTCTCTTAAAAACCCTTTCACAGATCTACTAGTTGACGATTTAACTATGGTACAGAAATCTAGATATTGAAGCAGAGCATTCATAGATATTAAAAAGATGATTTTAACTGACAATATCCAAGATATTAAAGAACAGAATCTAAGATACTCGAAAAATATTTGTTTAATGTGCAAAAATTAGCTGTAAAGCATGCCAATTTCTATGAAATCCTTTCGGATTTTACATCAGAGTCCGCTGTTTATTTTTTCAGATCCTCGAGCATTCACCTTTTTTGCTAATTATTCTTTTTTCATGAAGAGCAGACACCACGCTGTTCAAGGCTAACATATAACTGACACCTAACACCGAGTCCTTATTTTCTGGAAAAAATGATGATATAATATCGAAAAACACCTCATCTATTCTCCACCAAAACGTTTAGCACAATATATATCCGAAAAACCATAACACACACGACGATTGCTCGAAATATCTTGTATAGTAAGTAGAAGATATTAGATATTATGCCGTAATATCTATATATTATGGCTGAATATCAAGATTTTTATTATCTACCTCTCAAGATCTATTTTTCTTCGTGTGCATACTATTCAAAATTTAGGATACTTTTTAAAAATATAGTTGAAAATAATGTTTTTACAAAAAATCGACATTTTTATTGTAAATTCCAAGTGTCTCGAATACTATATCGCAAAAATCTTAACATTCCAAAACATTACTTTTTCACTTGACATATATATTATATTATTATATATTATATTTTATATATATATATATATATATTATATTTTTTTAATATAGGCATGTGCTTTTAATTTAATTGAAAATTATATAAGAGTTTAATTAAAACTTTTGGCACATGAATATAACTGAATTCAACTATTCAAATATACATAAAATCCCCAAAGCTGTTGAAAGTGACAAAACGTGGTAGTCTTCGCGAACGAAAATTAGAAAGTTACCTTTTGCTATGCAAATTTGAATGCATTTCCTACCCTGCTCAGCATAAATAACTATATGAATTTCTCTTCATTGCAAAACAGAAAATGAACAGGATGATACATGTTTATACCGATTTCAAAAGTTCATTTTCCGCAAACTATGAAATTACATCTCGTCTCACATTAAATCAACATTGATGGATTTATCAAGAAAAGAGACTTAAGTAGGTACAAATTTTAACAAGATAAAAAACTGGTAATCGATGGAACTTTGAACAACATTCTTTTAGTTTCAGCTGGTTTCAGATGCTGATATATCGTGTAAATATATCGACTAGAAGAAGCTACCTTATACGCTTTTCCGCAATTTGCTTGAATCACGTGCAGTGTAAGCTCTTCCACAGCAATTCACATAGTTAACGAACATCAGACGAGTCAAGAAATTTTATTTCTGTTCCACCTATTTCCCATTTAAGCCAAAATGTAAACTAAAAAAGAATTTTTTCTTTTAAAAGGCCATTACACTAGTTAACAAAATATGACCTACATGCATTCATAAAATGGAATGTGTGCAATTTCTAAAGTAGTCTTTCTTGATCAATACGAATTTTACCTCCATTTTATTTTCAATCACAAATCGCGCTATAAGTGAATAGAGTAAGTGCACAGGTCTTCGGGAACTTATCAGTGGTCGAACGAATATTTATTTTCTCCTAAACAAATTGTTATAATTCTACAAAAATGAAAGTGATTGACATTTACTTTCTAACCTCCTTTTGACAACTTGCAAAATGTAATACTTTTTTATATGGGTATTATTTCTCAAGTACCACTTTACTTCTGCGATATCTCGGACAATTTTGAGATAATCACCAAAAAATCTTTCCATTAAATGGAAATAAATAGGTGAAACTACCCTGCAGCAGATAATAATTTAAAGTATATAACCTTAATTAACTGGAAAACTGGGAAAAATTATTATTTTTTAGTATAAAATTTTAGCAAGGATTACTATACATTTTCTGACAAAGTTCAATTGAAATATTGTAACTGATTAATGTGTGAGAGCAAAAAAATTGATTTTAACATTTTACAAAATGTCGCCTCTTTTTTATTCTTACTTTTTATCTAGATAAAACATTTCTGTCGCATATTTTTACATTAAAATCAAATTTTGAAATTTAGTGGACAATATACATTGAGACAAAGGGTTCTTCCTTCATTGTTGATAACAATTAGTCACACTAATCTTATGGAATATTCGGGATCAGAAAATGTCGCTAAATAGAGATTTTATGATTTTTCGTAAAATAATTATAGTTTCAAATATTATTCAGTCAATAAACAATAATATGTAATTTAAAAAATTCACGACAGTCGATTTTTCAAAACATTCTTATTACCACTTTATTTATAGGATTTTTTTGGTACAGTTTGGTTAAATGCAAAGCAATTAAAATCAATCGATGAGTAACTCACATTTTAAATTAACCTGACTAATGCAACACTTTTATAATATTTGATCTTTAAGCTTATGATTAGGCAAAAGATTTTTGTCTAATGAATATGCATTTTATGCAGACGTTAAATCGCATCCAATTTTGCATAAAACAATGGAAAAATAGTTCCAAACGCATGTCAGGTTGTGCTGGTCACACAAAAATCGAAGTGGACCTTTACTGCGGGTAATTTTCAAGTGGGTAATGTTAAATTTTTTCGCTTCGAAAAAAAAGATACAGTGAAGTTGACATGATAACGATACCCAATGCGGTGGTTAAATCTTACAACCAGAAGGTAAGTTTTGTTGCAGGTGAAGATTACTCTGAAATCGCTGTAAAGATTACATTTTGTTTATTCTGTGGTGTGAGTTATTACCATGATGTTTCACCTCTATATAATTTGAAATTAAAATAACTAATTAATGTTGAGGTGCGTAATTTAAATGTGAGTTATGCAATTCAGTTCATTATAATATGTTGCAATGTCAACAATAATAGCGGTGCGACAAATTACGCGAAGTGGCGGGTAACTTGACGCCGGTTCACTCCTCCGAAAAATCTAAAATATAATGATTTTGTATATCTTTTATATAACTATGTAAACTCAATTGAACAGAATTCCATTTTCTCATGAATAATTTGTTTAAATAAGCAGCAAAAATATTCATAATTAAAAAATAAAATTCAAAACAACCTTACTTTTCGGCTTATTAGAGACAAGAATAACATAATGAAAAAAGAGGGAGAAAAAGGGAAAAAGTCAACCAAAAACCAACCTCTCACTTTTTCCTTTCTCCGTCCTTTTTATACTACGAGGGGACCAATAAGGTTACACATGGTCATGATTTTATTTTGAATGATATTAAATTTCTTTATCATGAAAGAAATCAGAAGAAGAGATAATTCATAGAGATGTTATTTATAAAGAGAGAAGGTAACAAGGCTATCAACTTAAAAAAGGACCTCTCAAGATATAACAAAGTATGGGGTAGAGTAATTAATTGGTTAAAGTAATTTCTTTGACTTGATAATATAATAATTTTTTTTTCTATTAAACAATCAATTTCTCAATGAATAATTTTGATTATATTAAACTTAATCAATTTTAATGAATATTTTCTTTACAGGTTATATTAATTTTTTCATACCTTTAGTTAATCCCTATAAATAATCCCTGATGAGGAGGTTTAAATTGACCTCGAAACATGTTGGTGCCCACGTAGTATAAAAAGGACGGAGAAAGGAAAAAGTGAGAGGTTAGTTTTTGGTTGACTTTTTCCCTTTTCCTCCCTCTTTTTTCATTATGTTATTCTTGTCTCTCATGAGCCGAAAAGTGAGGTTGTTTTGAATTTTATTTTTTAATTATGAATTTTTTTCCTGCTTATTTAGCAAAAATTATTCATGAGAAAATGAAATTCTTTTTAATCTTAATTAAAAATTATCTGTTGATGGATAAAGGTGTCAAAATCGTACCCTTAACGGAGTCTAATAAAAACGTTTAATATAGCTGATTGACTAATTTCGTGATATTTCTTGCTATCAGAATAGTGAATTGAATATTAGAGCTTTATTTAAATATGATAATCTTTTTTTATTAATGCAAACTGATGCAGTTAAACACTGTTGAATTTTTTAACTACTGTAGGGTGGTTTACCCTACTCGTATTTACTTTTTTTTAAATTTATTATTGAAATTGATTTGCATCGATTATTAATGCACGAAAATTCGAAAAATAAAAGTTTGTATTACTCCATTTACAGGAAACCTACATGTTAAAAAAGTGACAGCATAGCTTTTTCACAGCATTTTCTGTAATCATTACAGAATTTTCGAGTATTTGAGGACATAAATAAGTAAGCACCGTATAGTTTTTTCTATCAATCTTACAAGAACTTTTGGTAGATTCATTTTCCACATTTTTAGAAGAGAAATTTATTCCAAATTTAATGTCTGCAATAGCGATCCTCATGAAATTGACAGAAATTTGTCATTTTATTCATATTAAGTTCGTTGGGTCGAAATTTTCAAACCATAAAATCGGTCACTTTTTGATTTGTTCCTTATTTTTATAAATTTTACTCCAATTATTGGGCAGAACCAAACATTATTCCAAATAAGTATGTACGCTATTTGAAGAAAGTGCAGTGAGTATTTTTTTATTAAACATCGGATAATTGGAGTTTTTTGTTTGTCAAAGGCTAGATCCAAAAAATGATGTTGTAGACATTTTCGCTTATGCACCAATTGTCGATTACAGACCGCGGCGAGAGAACGTCAATAATATTCCAAATAATTGTTTATTTATAGATACTCTGAGCTTGTGAATCATGGTTTAAAGAATCTGCCTCTTTTTAATATAGAAAACCAGCACAACGTTTTTTTATACGTTTTTAAATTTCAACTCCATATTTAATATTTTTGATTTATCTATCGAAATAATTAACTGCGTTCTCTCTTTTAAATATTTTTTAGTCTCTTATAGTAAGTGTTATTAATTGAACCTTATTCTAGAATATTGCATATTCTATTACATTCCAATCGAATCCCAAAATTGCAAAAAATAAATAAATTTCTTATTAAATTGAATTTTTGAGTTTAGTTGTCAAGTGACGCCATAGCCTCGACAAACGTGTCTGTAGCAGTCTCTAGCACTCAAGCGATTGGGAAATGTACCTCGACAAATAGTGTTTTTGACACATAATCCAAGGGAATTAAACGGAATTCAATAAAATTATAGAGAATTCAATTAAGAAAATTCATGCAAATACATACAAATTTAAGCAAATATTTAGAGAATTAATGCAAATTTCATAAAATTCGCAAGAATTCAGAGTAAATTGAAAAAATTGTTCTAGAAAGTTTAGATGGACATGAATATAGTTTGTGAAATATTATATTGACTGCCCATGACTTCTGACGTCATAAAGTACTACAAGCGCACAATGTTCAAATGTTCTACTATGCAGAAAGAAATGTTTTCTCTGGAATTTACTCGTATCTAAAAAAGGATCAGTACTCGGAATAAAAGCTTTTTAAAAATTTTTTGATGCATTAAAAAACGAAGAAAATTTGCACTAATTTGATTTTTTTAAAGTACACTCCAGGTCCCATAGAAGCCGGTCCGGTTTTGTAATTCCTAGAACTACTGGCCCACGTAGTTTCTCAGTGGGCAGGGCGAGAGACGGTTGCGACTCTCGCCTCGGAAGGGACGCAGTGCGCGAATACTCAGTCAAGTATATTGCGCAATATTATGCATTCCAATTGGAAACGTTTCAGGCGGTTTACTGTTTACGTTTTAAGGATACCGATTTAGTAACAAGGCCAGTGCGAGACAATACCCGAAACTGTCATTATATGGGACTTGGAGTGTAAATATATTAGTCTGAGTATAAGATTTTCTATTAAAACTCATTTAAGTGCTACAGTATTTAGAAATTTTGATCCTTGCGAACACAACCATCCATCGTGGCACGATGTAAAATCACAGGATTTTTTGACAATGCATATTTATTAATTTAAAATCAGTTTTTATTGTGATATTTTCATTCAGAAATTAAGGTAACAAAATTAAAAGGACCTCGGACAAAACACATGGAAAAATGTCTTTCGGTGGATTTTACTGGCACTCATTTAGTTTGTAGTTTATGAAACTAGAAGAAGTTATCCAAACAAAATTGGACTAATTATAACTAGTTTTTTTTGTGCGGGGTCCTTTGTCAGACTTAAATCGAAAGTTACGCCAAAAATTTAACATAAAAAGAAATGTCAATCATTCTTAACATATTGATTTGCTTTTTCTGACCGCGATATTTGCAATCGAAAATAACATTCTTCTACTTGCATAAAAAAAAAATTTTTTTTAATTTTATTTGTGCAGAAAAATTTTCTTTGCTGGATACATGAAAAAATTCGTTTTGAATTTATATGTGAGTATATACATTATATGCATATTAAAAAATGTATAATTGCATTTGCCTCATTTCTATGAAAAGCACGATTTTAGATTGTGTCTTTATATGAACAGAGGTAGGAATCGATTTTTAGAAGTTAATACGGTAGAACAACGTTGGAAATAAAAGCTGCGAAGATGACAGCCATTTGCATAAATGAGTTGATGCATAAAACGTGAGCATATAATTTTCACGTGTTATTTTTCTGCGACGCAAAAGTCACAACAATTTTTTATACTACCCAGGTGGAAATTGACGACTGACGTTGTACTGCGCAGGTATTATTGTCAGTACTGGCATTGATTCAAAATGAAACTCAAAGGCAGTTGGCCCAGTACTATTAGTACTGGCCTAATACCCAGTATTCAGTAAAACTGTAGTAGGTCAATAGACTTATAGTACTGAATCAGTACCGCTTCTAATACTGACGCGATACCTGGTCAATGATACTGTCTTAGCGTAGTACTGCGCCAGTACTATGTCAACTCCTAGCCGAGTTATGTACCTTTCTTACCAATCGCAGTACTGACGCGGAACTGAAATTTCAACCTGGGTATTCTCCAACTTTGAAAAAAATTATAATATCACCAAAATATAGTCGCAATTAAAATAGGTAAGCACCATTGAAATCTGATAATTTCTAATTCTACATTAAAACAGCTGATTGTACTTTAAATGAAATCAAAATTTGAATTCCTCTTTAGCATCCAATACACAAATGTACCACCGGTAACGAAACATTGCTATATTTTTTAAATCTAATTTGTGATTTGAAAATAATAAACATAAAAACAGACGAGAGAACAAAATAAGGAAGAGAATTCAGAGATTGCCTTCTTTTTCATTTCTTTTTCTTCATATTGGTTTTTTAAAATTTGAGTGGAGACATTTAGGAGCAAGATCTCCAAATTTGATCGTTAGATTCTTAATTAAAAAAAAAATTGTTTAATTTCTAAGAATTTGAGACTACTTTTTCCATTGAAAGCTGCTTCAAACTACAGCGACTCTTATAATTTTAGGCATATAAATTCAGGCTTTCAAGTTCGAAAGCATTCCAACTCCTATACAGAGCCATGCTTGCAGTGAGTACGATATCAAAAGCTCGAACTATGTGCACTGAAATTTTTGTTTGATAATTTTACGTAGTTTATTATTTATGGCAGTTTTATTGTAACAATTCACAGTCGGGTAGCCCTGATCAGTGATAAATTCTTCGAAATATATTAAAATATGTATTATTATATCCTGTGAATTTCTATGAAATTTGATGATATTTCTAGAAATCCTGAAGAATTAATTAAAATACCTTGACAGCTTTCAAAATTTCTTGAAATCATTAAAATCCTTAGGAAATCTCAGAAAGTACCTTAGAATCTTTTTAAAATATCTTAAAACCTTACAGGTCCTTTAAAATCCTTCCATATCTTCCAAAATTCTAGGAAATTCTATAAAACCGCATACAAATTTTTTTAAGTCCCTTCAAATCATCAAAACCCTTAGAAATGCCTTGAAATAGTTTACAGCTCTTCAAAATGCCTGGGAATCTTTTAAAATACCCTACCCTATAAAATATAATATCTTAAATCCTTTAAAATCTTGTTCAATTCTCTAAAATTTTTTAAAGCTTTTGAAAATGCCGAAGAATTAAAAAAATACATTGAAATATTTCAATCCTTTGATCATTTTATCAATTGATCCTCAGGGTCATTTAAATAAAAACTTTTAAAAATTCAAAAAAATCCATTGAATTAAGTAGAATTGAGTAAATTTAGAATAATCGCTTCAAATCTTTGAAACCCTACAAAATACCTCACTTGTCGTGAATAAATTCTATGAAATACACTACAATATTATAAAATCCCGTGAAATTCTATGATTAGATTTTCTGAAATCCTGGAAAATGTATTAAAACATATTAAGAGCTTTAAAATCCCTTAAAACCATTGCAGTCCTCGGAAATATTATAAAATTTTGTGAAATCTTTTAAAATATTTTAAAACCTTATAGGTCCTGAAAAATTGTTCCATATCTTCCGAAATTCTAGAAAATTCTTTATCCTAAAATAGTCCAAACGCTTTGAAATTGTCAAGTTTTCCTGCTTGAAAGCTACTTTCAATTATAATTACCATTTTTATTATGTATTTTATGTATTATTTTATTTTTATTTCTCGCCTTTTTACATACAGCCACATATAGGCATTCAGCTCTCACCTACCCGTTTGAAAAAAAAACCATCAGGCGGCGCCACGTGCGTCCCACCAGAGATACTTGGGAGCTCTATATTTAATGTTTTATTTTACTTCTTCGAACGATACCGGCTAGTTTAATAATATAAAAGATTAAACGACCGATACTACCCGACTGTCCCCTAAATTGAGACGATTTTTAAATCTTTATCTTCTACGTTTTTCAAAGACATTTTCTCCACTTTTAAGATTCGTAGCCCTGGGAAATAATTTTCGGTCGGATGTTCGTCTATCATATGTGGGTGTAATGATTTTAAACTTAATCTTTGGATAACATGAATATTATCAATATCCAAATGACATTTATGAAATTTGATTTATTTTTTATTTTATTGACAATCTATTGCCATTTCATAATTTATAAATAATCATTTTATATTTGTTATCAATTTTGATATTTGTAATCGTTTCCTTGATCATTTTGTTTGAAATTGTACAAGAAACTAAATATTTTTACAAGACAAATTTTCTTTCCAAAAAACAAATCTATTTAATGTAATATTAAATAAAATAATTCGTCACATTTCTCTAAAACTAATGATATTCATCCTGTTGATTTAAGTGACCCATATTATATGCTGATCCATTTCATCTAATTAAACAGAATCCTTTCAATCCTACGCGTTTTTAACGTAAAACCAACGTACGAAAAAAAATCAGAGCTTAAAATAGAAACCTGATGCTCAAATACTCAGATGTTTTAAAAAAATACTTTCGCTGAAATGAGCTTATATTTCAAATATTTACCGTGTAGCTATAACATATATCGTACTTGTTTACAGTGAAGCTAGTGCATGGCTGAGATACTTTTTTTCAAACCATGCGTATCCTGCGACTCATGAGCAGCTCACTTTGAAAATGTTCTGAAATTACTGTCTGTTCAAATTACTGAGAGAGAGAAGTCGAGATATTTTCTGGAAGAGAGATAACAGAGTGATAAAAGCGTATGTTTTTTTTTTGTAACTCAACCCGTTGTCATTCGTGAAGTGTGTAATTCAGAGTTTGAAACCTCTGGAAAAATTTTCAACGCTGATTACTATTGTTTTCTCCTGGTTCAACTACAAGCTTTTATAATTTCCGACTTTAAATATGTCGCTTTGTGACATATTTCCATTGTCAACATTCTAAAGCATTATAGCAATTCCGCTTCTGAGAAAAAAATAACGTTTACGAAAAATATATACGTTTTTGATTACAACATTAAAATTTTTATGTTATTGACGAACTTCAACTTTTATAACCCATTTTGGAACATTATTTATGAAGAGATACCACCTAAAAATCGAAAGTATTCGGATGATGATCAAATTCATATATATTATAGTACTATTGGTCCTTAAGTCATGGTGTAAATTTTAAGGCCTCAGAGCAACGAGTTGCCTAATGGATGTGGCCCAAATTTTCAGCTTTTGGCTATGCACGCCGAAGTTCAAATGTGAATAATTCAGCTTGGACTTCTTCGATTGAATAAAATATATGGGTGTTTTAAAAAGCTTTTTTTATGCACTTTAGGATAATTATATTTCTTTTTTTTCAATACAAATTTAGCCTCGATTTATCAAAATTAAAGATTAAAATCGATTTTTGACAAATTCCGACATCATAGATTTTTTTTAAATAGTCTTTGAAAAAAGTAGAATTCTTGCCCTTCAAACCCCTGCTTTGACAAAAATGGGGAAACTTTTCGTTTTGAGGAAATAGGCGTTTAAAAGAGCGGGGCCTCCAACGTACCGTGCGGTGTTTCGCTGCTGGCGCGCCTGGTGGGTGCTGATGTGAGAATTTTGCATTCAACACACTCAATACAACATATATTTAAATTATAATCGTCTGCACTTAGCCTATTAAAATAAGTTTCTAGAGCTCACCAAGAGAAGGTTGCAGTACTTTTTGAAACTCCATTTTTTCGGGGTGCTTATTAATGTGAGTCCTCTTGCCTCTCACAAAACGAAGTATTTTTTATTCGCGAGTCTCCTCGCCCCTCACAAGCGAATACATCAACGTGAACGTTTCTTTACAGCTTGCTTCCTGGCCCTCATTTTTGGAAAAACGTCATACTCCGCAACGTAAAAATACTTTTTAAATATTAGTGTTATTCCATCATCATCAGTTATCACAGCATGATACTTTATAGTGCCTGGTACAGTCTTCGCCATTGACAAAACGCATTTGCAACATTTCAGCAGTTTTAGTGCCATCATCTTTCGTATTAAAAAAGAACAGTTTCTGTCAACGATTTTTTTGCCCATTGATACAAAGCTTCCGCTGTTTGGATCTGATCTTGCGATGATCTTTGTAAACTAGCTCGTGTCGCTTGAGGTTACAAGTTTCCACCAACTTCATAGCATGGTCCTTTTCCATGAGCAGAAGCATGGAAATACTATTTTGCGGGAACGATGAAGTCATTTTAGTGATGAAGCAGATTTGAAAAGTTGTACCTATTTTTAAAATGTTGGCTTGAACCGTCCGAAACGTAAATAATTTCTTTCACTTCTGTGGGATCGAACTCAGTTTTTAAATAATTGATGACTATCTTCTAATACTCATAAACTGCGGCTGTATCATGGTGCAAATTGTCAGATATTATACCTATGCTACGATGCTTTAGTTCTCCCATTACCATAAAATACACTACGACAGTGAAAATCGAACACTGATCATTGTTCCAGAAGTGGGCTTGAGCAGAATTTTGAACTACATATGCAAATTTTTGAGCAAAATCGATAAAATCGTGCGTTTTAAGTTTCACCAAACTATCGCAAAGGTTGTCAATAAAGTCATCGATGTTTAGAGCCTCAGTCTTCGGAGTACATCTATCAGTCTCCTGCCAAACCTGAAATTCCACCTTATCAATGAAATTTTTGTCAAATACTATTTTGAGATGATTTTTAACCACGTCTTCATCGGGGCACGATTTGCATTCATTAAGGTAGCAAGCACCCGTGTGGAAAAATGTTCTGGCGCTGGCCTGGCCCTGACCAGACCGTCTGTTCAGCCGCTAGGTATGGGCTGGTCAGCCACTAGTTATGGGATAAGAAGAAAAAGTCTTGTTTTGATAGTGCGAGTTTCTCATTTTCTATCATTTTAAACACCCTGTAACCTTTTTGAAATATGTCAAAAAAAATTTGCTGACCGAACGTAGAACTTTTTTTGTTCTCGGCTCGCTGATCAGCGCCAAACCTGGACCAGACCAGACTGACAAGGTGATAGGAAGAAAATTCTTGTTTTGATAGTGTGAATTTCGCATTTTCTATCATTTTAGACACCCTGTAACTTTTTCGAAATATGTCAAAAAAATGTACTGATCCAACTTAGATTTTTTCTTGGCTAGCTGACCAGCGCCAAGCCTGGGCCAGACCAGTCTGTCAAGGTGATAAGAAAAAATACTTGTTTTGATAGTGTGACTTTTTTATTTTTCATCATTTTAAACACCTTGTAACTTTTTTGAAATATATAAAAAAATTGGCTGATCGAACTTAGAACTTTTTTCGTTCTTGGCTCGCTGATCAGCGCCAGTCCTGGGACAGACCAGACCTTCCAGACTAAATGGTCTAGATAAGGTCAGACCTGGGCCAGATCAGATCTTCCAGACTAGACAGTTTAGATAAATCCAGACCTGGGCCAGACATGTAACCAGACTGCCAGGACATTTTTCCACACGGGCAGGAGTAGGAATGCTGCACATTATACATTGCAAACAGTCTTTATAAGTATTAACATAAGAGGTAAATCAGTACTTTCAGTTAGATTTTCTAAATATATCCCATCCAGCATTAGATCTACGTTCTCGTGGTGTACGCAAACACAAACAGTGTGTATGCCACTAGTTCCAGCGAGAACGCAATGAGGAGGTCGAACTTGAGCAAATTTTTCATTCCAGGTTAGAGACGACTATTTTCATCATCTTCATGAAAAAATGTAATAAGTGTTTGAGTTTCGGTAGCTAATTTTTTCCCTCCTACTTTTGAATTTGATGACATCAAAATTCCATAGTTACCTACGAGATTTTTCGCTTTCATAATCTGACGTTCAGAACAGCCAAAGTCTTTTGCTATTTTTCTACGACCTCAAGATTGGGGTGCAAGGGTCAAGAGTATCACCTTCTCCGAATTGTTACTCGATTTCTTAAACTTATATTTTATTTCTTCAAAAACTCCAACAGCTGCTTTACAATACTCTTTGTCGTATTGTCACTTTGATTTCTTAGACATTGGTGGTGAAGAAAATGTACTACCACTAGAATTATCATCATCAGAAACATTTTCATTATTGGCGAGAGGGACTTCATGATTCATATTATGAAGATCTAAGTTATAAGCTGCACACTGTTAGGAAAATATGTACTAGATTTAGTATACATGTAATGGAAGCAAGAATGCACAACATGAAATTAAATTTAGTATACCAGCGTACAGTAAATTTAGTATTTTTATACTGAATTTAGTATACAAGTATATGAAATTTAGTATACGCGTGTACTAAATTCAGCATAAATATACTAAATTTACTGTACGCTGGTATACTAAATTTAATTTCATGTTGTGCATTCTCGCTTCCATTACATGTATACTAAATTTAGTACAGATTTTTTTAACAGTGCAAAAACCTCTTGAGGACTATTTAATTGCTTTTCTGAGAGCAACTGCAATTCTCTTCTGCAAACCGAGCTGCAAACCTAACACAGTTTTGCATACAATGGAATGTTAGCAGGCAAGTTCTTCAGTTGATTTTTGGAAATAATTCTCCATGAGTAAGCTTTTGAAACGGGTTACAACATCGATCAAACCAGACACTGGACGATGCCATGATAAATCTAATGTATATCAGGTAGGATCATATACCAGATGTATGTGATTAAAAGAAGATAAATCCACTTTCAGTGAAAATAGAGAATGTTAGTAACAAATTATAGCGTAAACATTATAAGTCACTAAATGCCAAGCAGAAAAATGTCCTCTTCTGCCAAAAGGATGCTGTCGGACACAAATGGAATTTCCCCTTAAATTCAAGTTTAAAAGCAGGTTCATTTGTCTAAAAACTATATTTTTTCAGCAAACAACATCCTTTAGCAACAAACTTCACTTAGTCCAACAGCCAAATAATTCTGTTTGTATAAAAAATATTTTCACGTGGTCCAAAAGAAATGAAGCAAGAGGACGATGCGTTTACTTCAAGACAACTTTTTCTGTGAGTAGTATCAAATACAGAGGGTCCAGAGACAGTGTGGCAACCTAGCCGGATGTCGCCATTTTAAGCACTGGTTATCTATAGTGTAGTATATATATATAATATCTATATTATATGTATAAGAAAACTGAGCCAATCAACGAGAGTTACACTAGCTTGCCACACTGTCTCTGGACCCTCTGTAGTATCAAGTGGTGATGGAAGAGGCTGAAATTGAATTTAAGCAATGAACATATTTCTGCTTTTGTCAAATCAGAAGCGATTCTACTATTCAAGACTTTTGATTATTTAAACGATACAAAATACACTCACTACCGCGGCAGCAGCGAAACATCGCGCGGTACGATATGAAAATTTATATATTATATATTTATTTATACGCCTAGCATGAAAAGAGCTTTTCAGAACACCCATATTTTTTCAAATCGAAAAAGTCCAAACTGAATTATTTACACTTGAACTTCGGCGTGCATAGCCAAAAGCTGAAAATTTGAGCCCCAGCCATTAAGCAACCCGTTGCTCTAAAGTCTTAAAATTTACACCATGACTTAAGGATCAATAGTACTATAATATATGTGAATTTCAACATGCCCAAATACTTTCGATATTTAAGTGGTATCACTTCATAAATAATGCCCCTTTCATGTAATGAACTTTTAAGGCATTCCCAATTAATTAATACGAATCAAAGAAGGACGAAATGCACTCTTTCCTTCAAAAAGTTATATACATATAGCCTGCAATTTTGGTCCGATTTGCAATTTTTTTTGTAATTAAGATGCATTACATTTCGAAGAGAACTGAGCTCATCGATCTTATAATCTTCTTTTGTTTATTACATTATTATATTTTGAATTTGCTGAAACGTCTTTTATATATAGGAAAATTTCAATTTATTCGCAAAAATTTCTAAAAAATTAACAACAATCGCATTGTTATGAATTATTTTTGTGACAAAATATTTTAATTCAAGATTTTTTCAGAATTAGATATCCCTTAATCAACTGAATTGCTGCAGATATTCTTAAAAATAACATATGTTTAATTATTAATTATATTTATTACAACATAACAATTACGATTTTTATAAATAATGGAAATACATAAATGCAAAATTTTGGCATTTTCGCATGGAAAAATATTGTTGTATACACTAAAACTGATCATTTGTGGGTTTGTAATGTGAGTTTGTTACACGGATAAAGACGGATAGTAAGATTCGGAATCTGAACTTTTATACTCGTAAGTATGAAAATATCGAGATATTAAACTTTAATATCTGGATATTAAATTTCATAAATAATTTTCATTAAAAAAATAAATATTGGGAATTTGTTATCATACAAGTTTTATACCTTTCAAATATATTAATATTTTGCATAAAATGCAAAATATTTTCCTTTTGTTTATAAAAATTGTTATAACAATAGATATTGATTATTTTTCAATTACTTTTGTAAGTAGCATTCTAAACATACCATAATTTACTTTGAGTGCAAGACTTTGCTCTCATTTATTTCAATTGTTTATAAAAATCAGAATTTTTATATTTTAATAAATATAATTTAAGATAAGCATTACTTTGAATTATAAAGTAACAGTTTACTGATCGTTCCATGTACTTCTCTTCCACATATTTAATTAGTAGAGAAATTGTAATATTGTGCTAAATTTTTTATTAATAAATAGATATTATTATGGGTCAACGCTGCCTGTGGGGCGATTATGTAACTTTTTCACTTTCTGTTCCTCTTTGGCTTTCCCGAAATTCAAGTTCGTTGTTTATTTTGAAATTTTTGTGGCAATTAAAATGCCGAAAAAGAGGCAACCGACACGAATTTCGAAAAAGTGGAAGTGAAAGTGAAAAAGTTACATAGTCGCCCCCTGGTCAATTAGGACCGTTATCTTTTCACAAAATACATTTTTCAAACATTTTTTATATTCACCACAAAATCTCTTGTATTTAAAAATGTAAATATAAGGAGGCGAATGATATTATTTCTTTGATTGTGTGTAGGCGTTCAGAATTTCGGACGAATAGTCCGCCCACCCAAGAAGCGCCATTACAATAAAAAAACATTACTGTTTTTAGTTTTCACATAAGGATAGTACATCATTTACTCAATCTTAATTGAAATTTATATTTATTATTATCGATTGAAAAATTCTTATTGGGTGCAAATTTCTTAAAAATCCTCCAGCATGTAATACTGGCACCTCTCATGCATTTAATAAAGAAGGAAAGAGTGAAAAAAATGTTTGATATTTACGTGAACGATTTCAATACATTGGCAACAATGAGTGAACTACCCGACGCTAATATAATAGCCAATCGACTGCATGCAATAAATTACTAAATAAGGGAAATAGCGGTCGACTCTGAACGATCGGCGTTCCGAGATACTGTACACGTTTCTTAACAAATATTAACGTCAATTTAAGAATGAGAAAAACGGTTTTAATCATGAAAATCATTCTTGTTTATGACAAGGAGGTTTCACTTTGAGCCAAAAATAGGCTAACGGTCCTCTTATAAGTTAAAAAATTGGCTTAAATCTAGCTTCAAGTTCAAAAACGGACAAATTTCCCGTTCCTTTTTCAGTCCACATTTTTCAATACGCTGAATTCGTAATTTTAGCCTTTGCCCTTTTTTTAAACGTAACTCTCTCATTTGTAAGGACTTTCACAAAGCAATATAAAATTTAAGACAAAGTATTACTTTAAAGGTTAAATTAATCTGACGATATCGATTTTCTTATTTTCAAAAACAGTAACATTGCAAAAGAATAATTTTACACCACAATATGGTAATGAATTCTTCGTTTCTAGCTGTCTATATATTTATAGTTTCACTGACTGTCTGACTAAAGCTGATCTTTACTACTGACACACGAGACTCTAGCCATTATTATACAATTGGGAATGGTGGTCGACCATTTCACCATCTGGTTTCAAACATCAGAACTGCAAAAAATAGGTAAAATTTAAAAGATGCATTTCAATCTGAAGATGGTGGTAAAAAATTATATTACCCTGGTCAACACTTGAACATCTTCTTGGATGCATTTTAATTTTTGTTTGAAAGTGTTTTTAAGAGTGTTTTATGGAGTTTAAAACAAATATTGAATAGTAAAAATAAGTCTTTATCTAAAACAAACCATTTCAGATAGAATTTCTATCTTATACAGTGAAAAAACACATTTCTTGTCAAAAATGTTTTTCTAACAAAAAAACAATCATTTGACAATGCCATGTAAGTTGCAATATAATAATAGCTTGAATGAACTTTAATTAATATGTGTAGCCAGAAATTTGATTCATGTTATGGAAAGCATATGAATAATAAACGATTGGAATTGGAATAATATGAATTCTAATCTAACTTTTGGGTCAGAATTTTTAGATAGTAAATATTTCATGTATAAATTTAAAATGTACTGGTACTTCGTACCAGTACGAATTTCTACTTGGATTCTTAAAAAATAGAGAATCAATATCGCCAAAAATTGAACCTGTTTTATCTGCTAATGAGTTTGATTTTTAAGAATAGAATTTTTTATTGAATAAAAAAACCCAGTTATTGTTTCTGGTTCGTGTGATTTTTCAATCCACATTTTTAAAATTACGAATATCAGTCATGTTTTCATACATGTGTATAGAAAGATTCACTTTTCCTAATTGTCTGACTAAAGCTGACCTCAACTACTCATAATATTGACGGAACTCCCTTTACCTGTCTTTTAATTCCCTGAAAAAAAATATATATATTTCACTCTCATTTTTTCCTACAATTTCAGTAACATAGAAATCCTGTAGAAAATTCATAGAATTTCCAAGATTTTTTTTTACTATCAAAATATTTTGTTGACTATTATTGAAGACAAACTAAATCAGAAGGTGCCGTCTTTTCTGCAACGGTATTTAAATGATACGAGAATGTCAATATAAAGAAACAAAATACTTTGAAATACTTGGATCATTTTGTTGCAAATCAAATTAATACCTGACAGAAATAGTGGATACGCAATATGAAAAAATGACTTTGTAAAATCATCTTCTCAATTGTTAAAGAGACGCAGATATTTTTGTAACCTAGCATTCTATTTTTATCCGGTTTTTTCAATAGGATTCTACTCATTTGAACTTTACAGTTTTTCATTGGCAACGGAAATTTTTGCGGAAGTAGGGAAAATGCAAACCATATGGGGCAAATATGTGTTTGTATACCCATACTATGCTACAGACGCTACCTTTATTATTAGTTACGTATCTTTGCTATTTTGAATTTTAACAAAAACAGAGAATTATGACGAAAGTCTTTAAAATATATATCAACACCTTTATATGCACACTAAATTTTATTTCGTTTTAGTTTGAATCAATTGTTAAAACTTATGTTAAAAGTAACATTTTAATGACAAAATCGCATTATTTGTAGCATTTTATAGTATCAAAAGGAATTTCAATTTATTTCAATTAGATCAAAATTACTCAAAATTGTCGAAATTCACCTACAAATAAAGGTTTTGTAGCCTCTTCAAATAAAGTATGGAAAACTTTTAGCTTTTATATTTGGAACTACTTTGCATTTATGCCCTTCTGGAGTGCCAAACTTTAGCACTTATGCCCTTTTGGACACCCAAACTTTGGCATTTATGCACTTTCAGAATTCCAAACTTGGATCCTGCGGGATAGATGAAATCCTGTGGTTAGGTTTGGTGCCGTAGGAAAAGGGGTCTCTTGGGATAACTAGGATCCCGAGGAATTATTTTGGTCCCGGGAGATAGTTTGAGTGCCGCAGGCTAGGTGGGATTCCGTTGGATAAAAGGGATCCAGAGGGATAAGTGGTGTCTCGTGGGATAGGTTGGGTCGGCGGAATAGATGGAATTCTGTAGTCGGGTTGGGTGCCGTGGGAAGATGGGTCCCTGGGGATAGGTGGGGTTCCGTAGGATAGATTCGCTCCCTTGTGACAGGTGGGGTTCCGTGGTATAGCTGGGGTCCCGAAGAATAGGTTTGGTCCCATGGGTTAAGTGAAATCCTGAGGGAAACGTGAGGTCCTGTGGGATAGATTGGGTTCCGAGGGATAAGTTAGGTCCCTTGGTTCAGAGATACAAAGTAAGCCTTTTCAATCAAAATAAGATCATTTCCTTTACGAAAATTATTATAATTACATAAATACCCTAAATATTTTTCTAACTTTTTATGATGCTGAAATTTCAGCAATTTCTTTCTTGACATTTATATCTAGACGAATTATAAAAAACGAAAAATAAAGATTTTGTAGGTTAATTAACAAATAATAGCACTTCTAGTAATATATGGAATTCTATACACTTTTTTTCGGAAGTAGTTTACGAGTGATATATTAAAAAATCGACATAATTATATCGTTATAATGTGAATATATGTCAAAAGTTTCTAATCTTAATACCATTTACAGCAAATAACTTCTTTAAAAAAAAAACAAAGAAAGAAATAGTACAAAATAATGCGCCCTCCAAGTCGCCTCCCTACAGATTAAAAAAATTGTCAACTTGCTTAAAACCCATGAGGAGACCAAGATCTTCTCCCCATGAGAGCTAACGATCTGAGAGTCTTGATGATCACGAAAAACATCTTTGTTTCGCCATAGGTTCTGAACATGTTAACCTAATAGCATGGAGCGTTCCAGAAATGTCCCGCGGTCACCTTGGGAACGTTGTACTGAAAAGTTTCAACCACGTCCCCGGAACGTGTAAAAAGTCCGCCTATTTGGAACGTTCCAGGAACGTCCCACTGGAACCTGAAGGGGACTTAGCGTTACTGTTATTATTATCAATAAATATCACGTAATCAGTAAGTGATGAGTAAAAAACGATGTCAGTTTATAATCTGGATATCATATTATAGTATAGTATGTTATACGCGGTACTCAGAACTAAAAATGATATCCATTTTTATCTATTTCTTACGGATCACGAGATATTTGTTGTTAAAAATAACAATAGCGGTAAGGCCCATTCAGATCCCAGTGGAACGTTTCAAAGGGATGAATATTTTACACGTTCCGGGGACGTGGCTTGAACGCTTCAGTGAAACGTCCCCAAGGTGCTTGCGAGACTTTTCAGGCACGTTCCTGGAACGTTTTGTGCTAATAGGGTGGTAACGCGTGCACCGGCAATTATGCACCTATCTCAAGCAGCTCCTTTTTTACTACGTTGAAGTTCATATTGAGCAGGGAAAGAGAAATTGGAAAGAAAAATTTAGTCTTTCCTCAAAATCAGTGTACCAATTTTTCAAACATAACGAAGTATAGAGCTAGGGCTAGGGCTGGTATCGCGGATATTTCCGTAATACTAGCCCTGCACGAGCTATGGAAATGAGTTAGTCTTACGGAAAATTCCGTAACAGTAGACAGTACGTATTAAAAACACAACAGGTGACTTTATGAACCGTTCTCTATTGCTTCCCTGGTGGTAATAAATTTGCATGTAGGATCAATTTTGATGAATAATATTTTCAAAAGCTTCTTCAAATATGTGGAAAAATAAAACAAATCTACCAGAAACTACGATTTTTTCTGAACTTCTGACACTTTTACAACAATTTTTACCAAATTTGTCTAAAATCACAATTTTAACATTATTGTATCTTTATAGTAATGTAATGTATTTTATTGTACAAATACATTACCATCAGGCTTAATAGTTCATATCGTAAAAGAGATCTCAAGGTATTGATGAGATTTTATTAGATCCATCGATAGTGTAAAATTGTCTGAGCCGTAAATGAAAAATGGTTAACATATTTGATAGTTGACCACGAATAAAGCTTAAGCTAAAAATATTAGAATTTCGTGATTGTTCATGCAGAAATTAGATATTATAAAAGAAGTATGCAAAATATAAATTTTGGAACTCACGGATGAGAAACACGTCGATGCAGACTCCTCATGGACGTGGCTCTTACGCGCGTACGATATGTCGTCCAGGTGGCGTTGTTGTTGGCCGGAGGGGTGGTTTGGCGCGTGGTGGGGGGAGCGTTGTACTGCTCCCCCCCCGTGGCCACCCCCGCGGCACCGAAAGTAGCACCCGAAGTAGCCAGACCTGCAGATCGGCGAAATGGGCCCGAGGTACCCACCAATCGTCGTGCTAGTCTGCGGGCGAGCCGACGGGCCAGGCGCGCCCCAGCAGCACCGGCACCCACGCTGACGAAAACTTTACCCACCCCCCTGTATCAGGGGGTGGTACACTCACCGGACTTACGGCCCCGATGTTCACTTCTTTTTCCCCCCAGTAATTTCGTCCTTTCTTTCCCCGTTTCCGCACTTCTCACTTGTCCTTCTGTTGCATTATTTTATAAAATCTCACTTTTAAAAATGTATCACTGTATTCAGGACCAACTCGACTGGAACAGCAACATAATTGGAAGACGTTGTCTGGCTGAAAAACAAAAATAACAAGTTCTTATTCATTCGTAGCTTACCATGTTTTTTATTATTATACCATTAAGCCAAGTCCCTTTTAAGGCAAGCGCAAACTCGTTTGGTTTTTGCAAACAACATACACTTCCTACAACACCTCTTCGACACGGTTTGATGGTCAATCTATTTAGCAACAAGCCCAGGTGGAGAGCTTCAAAAATAGGGCGGAATGAAAATGCTAAAATTAATCGAATCTTTTGAACTGATGGAACAAATTTGTGGTTTGGCATCTGAGAAAAATTAAAATAAAATTTTTTTTGTGACTGAAAAAAAATGTTCCTGGTGTTTAAACCGTTCCAAAATCGCGAAAGAAATCCAATATTCAAAAAATACGAAATTACGAAAAACATTGTTTTTTCAAAAAATGAAATAAAAAAATATGAATGTATACAATCAAAAAACATTGTTACAATATTCACTAAGCAAAACTCTCCACGAGAACCCGTAAGTATCCATAACATCCTTTCATTTAAACTCTTGTATTTCTATGGCTCCTTATATCTTTTTACTCTAGAGTCTCATTCACATATTCCTACCATTTTCTCAAGATGACCAAACCCTCTCAACAACTCAACAACTCATTCTTTAAATGGCATATTATACATCTAGAGAGGGAAAGAGGTATTTTTTATCTAGCACGATGTTTTCAAAACTAGTCGCAGATAGAGTGCGCCAAAAGCGCCGCGAGGCAATATTTTCTACAACACATGTTCGAAATACGCAGATTTTCGATCGTATGTAATGGGCTTTACCGTGACGACTGAAAAGATTCTTTGCTAGAGAGCAGCAAGTTACGCGGTTTTCCTCCGTTAGGGGTCTTATTTCCTGTTCTTTCTTCCGGTCGAAAAACGGCATCATCAAGCCCGCTTTATAAGCTACAACACCTACATTTTTCATGCATATCTTGAAGAAAATAATATTCAATTAGCAGTAGGGAAAAAATGCATTGAAAAATGAGTTATGGAAAGCTGAAACGGCGTAATTCTATTTTTATGTCACTTGTTTGTAGTGGCGGATTTAGATATTTGCCGCCCCTAGGCTAACATAAATTTGCCGCCCTTAGGCTAACAGAAATTAACTACTCGATTTTAAATCCACAGTAAGACATGTACTTATCAAATTTTGCCATCCCCCCAATTTTGCCACCCTAGGCTGCAGTCTATGTAGCCTATATGGGAAGTCCGCCACTGCTTGTTTGGCACGTAGCATACTGTATGAAAGGTGCCTTCTGAAAATGGAATTAGGCATTCTTAGCTTGACATAGCTCAATGATATTGCCTTTGAATTGCCACTTCTATAGGTCCCTCTATTAAACGATAAAACCAGCCCATGTGTATGAAAATGAGAGATTTATTGCGTAATAATTAAGTTTATTAACTTTAAGATACATTTAAAACACATTAATAATATTAATGTAGTGAAGGCCTTTTCCGGTTTTACCTGATAATAGTTCACTACATTAATATTATAAGATACCGGAAGAAAATAAAAACATTCAAAACACATTAATATTATAAAATGATATTTCTCTCTCTCTGAAAATAATGTCTACCTCTACGTAACCTCTTACAGGGCTCATCTCAATACAGAGATTGTATAATGTATGGATACTCACTAACAAGTGTATCTTAAAAGCTCAATCCATACACGATATATAAATTATCCAGTCTGTGCTGCATCATATTATCTCATAGAGCAAAGAATAGGAAAATTTCATATCGTCGAAATAAATAACTACAATCGAAAGTTAAAATTGATTTCAATTTGATAAATTGTAAGTGATGGAAAAGTAATTAAATTCTTTATTGAGCGCCAAATTTTGAGGCAGAGAATCTCATCTATGGTGTGAATTTTCATTCTTAATTTGTGAATCATTAAACGCTTTGTCAAATTCATCGATTTTTCCTCACTCAAAGTAAGGTAAATGCACTGGTAATCCTCACTGCATTAGTTATCGTCAGATGGCCCAGTATTTTTCGTATAACAAGATTCGCTCTTGCCGCGTATGATAAAAGATGTGATTTTAGGTCAGTTCAAATATCCTTTTATCAAATTGGTATACTTTTCTCGTTTTAATACTTGTTTACGTGCCTGACGATAACTAACGCATTTGCATAATTTGAATTTTTATCGTGAATAAAAATTGACTCCAATCAAATATCATGAGAAGTGATCAAAATTGAGTTTTTCTATATCTGCTTTATTCGGTTAAGCCCTTTTCGGCAATAAGAATTGTGTTTTAAATACAATATAAGCATTTTTAATTTCCAATTTGGCTTAAGGTGACGATTACTAGTGCATTTACCTTATATTAAAAAAGATTTATCGCAATAATTTATTGAACACGATTTTTACTCAATTTAATTGTTCCTAATTTCTATTTTCACGAATGACCATTTGGCATAATTTTCATTTTTCCGAAATATTGTTTGCCATCATTTTAATTTTTCAGAGTTAACATGAGCCCTAAATTTAACATTAACTAACTAAACTAAATTTATCATTCTGAATTGCCACAATTTTTATTTTTTCCGAATTGCTAGCATTTGTCATAATTTTCATTTGATTTCATTACCATCATTTGCATTTGTCCGAATTAAAATTTGACAAAATTTTCCTGACATTCATTCTTTTAGAAGAGCCATGTAATATAAAATTAATTAAGACAAATCGCCATTTGCTATAATCCTGACTTCTTTGAATCGTGAAAAACTAAAAATTGTAATTGACTGAATTTTAATTCCGCGCCATTATTTTTATGCTGGTTGTGCTTTAGATAAAATGAAATTTCTGTTATAGGTAGGTATAACGATTCGGTGAAGTGGAGATCGTGGAGATTATGAAAAATAGCAATTCGTATAAATGGATTTTAGATTATGTACTTATTCAGAAGAATGAAAATCATGTAATATGATAATGCGGAATAATGAAAATTATGGCAAATGGCAATTCGGAATAGTAAAAATTATGTCCACTGTTAATTCGGAAAAATAAAAATTAGGGCAAATTTTTCTTTGGTTAAATAAATTTCAGTAGAATAAACATTGGGAAAAGTGGAACTGAGAGAATATTCATATACGCCACTAAAACAATATCTTAATTAGCGCTGTGCAAAAACCCCGAAACCAAATAGTTCAGGCCAAATACAGCCTAGTTCGCAGAGGGTATAATGTCGCAATAGAAATTAGTTCTCAAGTAAATAAGCTAGCCACAAATTTTCACTATAGTGATAATGAAAAGATGTAGTTATCTGTCTTCCTGACACAACTTCTATGCATGCTGAGCATCAGCACTGCCTGTGCCTGTAATCTTTTGGGAATTTTGTAATAATCTGCGAAAAAATATTATCATTCATTTATTATTTATTTCTATAAATTATAGATCTTTGACTAAATCTCTCTTTTCTTTGAGTTCAGTGCATCGTTCTTTGAATCAATTAATATTATATCAAATCTGTTACGTCCTTATTTAAATCAAATAATGAAAAATAATGTTCCACTTCAATCTGTAAAAACAAAAAATTACATCAAGAAATTAAAAAAAAAAGAGAGTACATGTAGCAAATCGATGTAAGTCTCTGCAGTGTAACGTGCTACATTACTCTATTGATCTCAGAATTATATATTCTGATGCAGCCTTTGTATATAAAACGCGTAGGAGCATAAAAAAATCAATGCGGCAAAAATGCTATGGATAATATTTAATATAAATATCTTCGAAATTGCATTCTGTGGAATGTATTGAATTTATCTTGTGCCTGCACAAATTATAACCAGAATCGCTTTGATAAACTGAATAATGAGATCTAATCTTTTAAGAAACCATTCCGCAGGGTATCTATAATTGCCTTTGTTTGATAAAAATGTAACTTTTAACTTTCACTAGATATTATTCACAGGTTTCTTCCTCACATTTGAAAATATTTTCAATTGCTGAGGCCACATGAATAAGATAAAATCAAAATGGAAGGAGATTAAATGAGATATGAGCTAAGTGGGCTAAGAATTAAATCGCATGGTAGCAAAATTGAAAAAAAATTTAAAGCTTTTATTAAAATGTACGAGGAAGAAACAAAATAAATCCCTCTCAGTAAGGGGACTTACAAAAATGTAACAATAATAATAATAATGTAAGTATGCAATTATTGCTTTTCAGTCTTTCGATTCTTATTCGACGACAGAAATGTTTTTGAACATTCTTTAACTAATTTACAATTTTTAAAATAATTTCCATTTGCTTAAATAATATTTTTTGCTACTAACTCATTGGAAGCTACTTTTTTACGTTCAATCGGACAATTATTCATTGATAGGAAGACTGATCTTTGTTTTAAGCATTTACCAATTTTTTTAAACAATTAATTAATATTTACTTGTAACTTCGTCTTAAGAAGAGGTAGAAAACTCTGATTTTTTCAAATTTGGTTAACTCTGTCGCTTACTATTAAATATCTACGTCATTCGGGTATTATTCAACTTTTTTTTCAATTCACATTTATTTTTATACATTTTTTCTTGGAACAATTTTTTTCTTGAATAAATATTTGAAATTTCGCTATTCTGTAATTGAGAAGGTAATTTGTCATTGCAACTAAATTTAAAAAACTAGAGTTTTCTATATCGTTCTAAGAAAAAGTTACAAGTAGATAATTCATTGTTCAAACAATTGAGAAATGCTTGAAACAAATGAGTCTTTCTGACAAAGACAAATTTTCCCATCAAACGTGAAAATGTACCTATCAATGAGTTAGTAGGAAAAAAATTATTTGAATAAATAAAAATTTCTAAAATATAAATGCTATAATATAAATAAATATCTTTTTACATTCTTATCATAATGAGAAGGTATTAGTTTTATGTGAAAACTGACTTTTTTCATCTCCACGTTTCGAGACCCCCTGAATCCGAAAAAAACTGGGTTTACGATGGTGTCTGTCTGTCGTCGTTGTTGTCATCGTTGCTGTCGTCCTCTGTATACCGGGTAACTTTCGACAGACTAATCGGCTTAGGTTGCGCTTTGGCATACGTTTTAAGCGGCCAAAAAGGAAATCAAGTTCGTTAACCAGCTATTTTGGATAAAAATTCAAAAAGTTAGAACATTTAAAAAATTTTTGAGACCATTTTTTTGAAGAAAATAACAATTTTAGGCCAAACAACGCACGATATGAAAAAAAGTCAAGAAAATAAAAACGTTGCTTTTTGAAAGCCGCATAAAAAAAAAATTTTATTCCCAAAAATTGTATTAATTTAATTTATTCATACTATTATAAATAACTTATTGATCCTTCGATTGAAATAATGTTTTTTTTGTTTTTTTATTTTATTTTTTTTTAAATTCTCATAACAACTTTTTGAATTTTCTTGAAAAATCGAAAATTCAAATTTTGATCGCACAAAAAATAATGAAAAATCAGAAATTCCATTTTGCGATCAAACTATGCAAGATGCGGAAAAAGGTAAATAAATAAAAACTGTGCACCTAAAAAAAATCTACAAATTTGTTATTGATCACTCGTTAATGGGACGCGTAGTTATTCTTTTATTCGTAAAAAAGAACTTTAAAAATAACAAAATAAAATTTTTGGACAAACGACACAAGCTACTAAAAAATAAATAGACAAGAGTACTTCACCGAAAAAAAGCTAAAATTTGTCCTCAATAATTTGTTGATAGGACGCGTAGTTTTGATTTTAAGCGTAAGAAAAATATTTAAAATAAAAAAGATCCACAAATTTGTTATAAACTTTTGTTATCAAAATACATTAAAAATAGAAATGGTTCAAATCTTAAATAATAACATCGCAAATAAACAACTTAAATTCATGGAAAAACGACACAAGTTGCAATAAAATTTTCCAATAGCAAAGTTGTTTTTTTTCATAGGATTCCCACTTTTTTTATCATAAAAACAGGACAATGAATTTTCAGGGTAGCTGAGAATAAAATTTAATGCAAAATAAAGAACGAATATTAAAGTAATCGTGATAAATAAAATTTGTACTTTATTTTGCAATATCTGAATAAGCAATCCCAGACCAGGGTACAGAAATAAATGTAATATACATATTATATAATAGGAGCCGAAGGAGCTTTAAAAAAGAGAATTCACAATAACCAAATTACAGTTGTCGATGCTTTGACGTTTAATTTTAAAAGGTATGTGCACAAATTTGGGGTAAGTACAAAGACCGAGCGCGTAGTGCAAGGTAAATACATCGTCGAGCGCGAAACGCGATACCCAACTCCATAGGAGGGGGTGGGAGAGTCAAAATTCGATCCAATTTAATGGAAATTATTGTTTGGAGACTCCCCAGAAAATTCTGAAAATCTCCCGCAAGCTGAATTTTAACCGAGAAAAGAGAATGCCAAATTTCTCGAAAACAAAAATTGGCTTATGTTACTCTTCTATGGAATTTTCCGGGTATTTGCAGCACGTCTTAATAGTAACCGATCTTGCTTAAAATTGAAAGAATTTTTTTCCGGGAACCTCACCAAATGGAGGGGTGGCATGCTCTCTGTTTGAAATTCAGTTTTTAGGACCACCCTTATGTATACACACATACATGCATACATACAAGTAGTGGGTATGTTTCATGTTCGAAGAAAAAATATAATATGTGTGCTTATGACATTCGCCAAGTTTAGATACGTTTTTCTCGAAAAACGGTTTTTCGAAGTTCCAAATTCAAAAATGCCCCGGTGACTTGTTTTTCATCTCATAGGGCTCATTTTGAACCTAAAATTCCGGGAATTTATCCGGCTATATGCCCCTATACGTAACTTCAAACAAGCCATAAGGGCCCTTTTCATGCGGACGCCCACATGTTAATATAACGTAGAGTCAAATGACATAAAAAAAGTCTTTATAAAAGTTGATATTTTCAAATCCAAGTCCGTTTCTCTAAAACAGAATTAATAAAAAGTTACTATTGAAATAGGTCAAGTCATTTAATAGTTGATATTGAAAGCATTTTTACACAATTAAATTCACGTATGAAAGAACTATTTAAATATTGTTAATATTTTTCAATATCTCCTTACGGAATATTGAAGAAGTTCTTCTATTTTTGGGTTACTTTGCACAGAATTTTGTTTACTTTCAACCTACTTTCGAGTAAAAAATTTACCTTCCTTATTATCGAGATTGAGATCTTAAGTTACAAGAAAAAAAAGGTGGTCGCTCAAATCGTAGTGGTACAGCGTAAACATTCAAAGCAACTCGTTCTCATGCAAGTTCGTTAAAATTACTGAAGAAAAACACGAGGAGTTTTTAAAGAGCAAATTTTCTGTATACTCGTAATAAAGTCATGTCATTATAAAATAATGGCGTTTGGGTTTCCTAATGACTTACACGATTTTAACTATCCTTTCAGAGTACTAACGAATGACCCAGTCACATTTTTGGTATAATATTCGTCGAAAAAAAACTTGGATGATAAAATAGCACAAGGTAAAACGAAAGCTGCTTTGTTAGTTGTTATGCCGCGAGAAATGTTGACTGCCACAGTGGCAAAGCGGAAACGTAGTCGAACTTCTATAATTACATAACGGGGTTGGAATTAGGTCGGAAAATGCTTTGGTCCAGTCGCTTCGCCGAAACGAACAAAGTGGCGAAAGTAATCTGCGACTTAAATAGGAAGCAATATCCGGTTATCACTGATTCTGCTGTTTAACCAATGTGCCTAATTATAGTTGTAGAGATCGATGAGAAGGCATTACATTGGCGTAACCGTATGCGGAAGTAGGAGCAGTACAGGCTCCGTAGGGTTGCAGGCTAATCGCTTTGGGATCGATAACCCCTTGAGGTTGGACGCGTGCCACTCACGGTCCATTTTTATCTCACTCACGTTATGCGCTACTACCACCCGTTTTGCTTTCAAAACAAACCTATCGAATAACACATCTGGACGAATCTCTGAAAGATTTAAGTTTATTGTTCCTTCGATGCTTTCTTCAATCTTGCTCAACTTGTTACAAAAGCATGGAATTTGGTGTGAATATTTCTTTTGAAATGAGATAACTTTTATGATAGGGTGCCAAATATTTTTCCAATTTTTCCTGATTGGTCCTATATTTTTTTTAATGCCTTATCTTCCCAAATAATAAGGATATTCAACTCGAGAAAAATATTCCTTTTCCTTTTTTCACGTTTGGCACTTGGTCCTAAAAGTTTTCTAATGGCAAAAAGAACCTTCACACGAAACTTCATGCTTCTGTAGCAATTTGGTGCGAAATTTAAGTTTACCGCTTGGGTGATTGATTTCAACCCAACATTTTTATCATTCAGGGGATAAACGTAGCTAACTATCGGAAATTTTGATTAAAAGCTCGGGGGTTGTCTACGATAAAAAAAAAGAAGAAAAATTAGTTATTTGGCAAAAGGTCGTGTTACACTGAAAGATCTTTAACTCTGCTCGAACCGATTTACATATGTTATATTGTTAGATACGCAATGCAGTCCAGAAATATTACACAAAAAAAGTCGAAGTGCTGTTGCTCGAAGCCTAGAAACCCTCGAGCAAATAAAGGTGGAGCAACTCTTGTTATTAACAAAAAACTGAAAATTGCAAACATTTTTTTACAGTTTCGCGTTTATTTCTGTGTCGTGTAAGAAATAGCGACAATATTTATAGCAGGTGATCTATAGATGATAAAATAAACGTTTAAATGAGCCCTCATTGATCCTTCTACGACCCATAGTTTATTAAATATGAATCTGTTAATTAATACTGTGCTTTCCACGAATTAGTGACGCATGTAATCAATTTTAAATGTTATAAAAAAGGATATATCCACTTTCTATTTACAGATCCTCAAATTGCAAGACCTTCTCAATATCAAAAAATTTTTTGTATTGAAAATTCAACATTGACAGGGTGGGTTAGGAGCGGATTTTGTTTTTAAATAATGTTTTACAAAGTATCACTTTTAGTTAGTTCTCATTAAGTGAATCTACTGAGCGCAACCTCAATTAACTAATACGTATTTCATAAAATGTGTGTCCTAGAAGTTTCGATGAAGGCTCATTTAAAACCTTATTTTATCCTCTAAACATCATTCATAGGAGGTATCCTCTAAATATATAAGTTTTAAATAATTTATGTCAACAAATAGAAAATTTGTATCCTTTTTTTGTGATATTTTTTTTTCTCACTCTATATGTATCAAGATACCTTACTAACCTTACTAAACTACAGAATATTGTCAGCACCTAACATTTACCTTTGTTATAAATAATTTTAATAATTGAATAGACCACTTTCATCCTTTTTTTGAAGAAGAAATTAGTTGACGTCTAATATATGTATAGAATTAGCTTCTCAGACATAATAAGCTCCAGAAAATTGACAAATCTTAAAATTATTGTTTGTTTTAAATACCTTAAGTTAACAAATGGGAAATTTTCATCCTTTTATCTCAGAAAAAATGTCTTCTCCATCTTATATGTATCGAAATAGCTTATCAGATTTCATAGAATCTAAAAACTTACGGATTTTAGTTAATCTGATATATTTGCAAGCCTGTATACCAATTTTCGATTATTTAGCTCAAATTATTGTTTTTCAAACTAGATGTTAAATTTAAATAATTTTCCAGTGTTTGGTCAGTCTGAGAAGCCCTTTTTGACATAATGTATAAGATAATTAATTTTTTTCTGCGAAAAATAGATGAAGATTTTCTATTTGCTTACTTGAATTATTCATAACAATGCTACTTTGATACATATTAGAGAGCAAAGAACTTCTTCGCAAAAATATGATGAAAATTGTCGATTCATTCGCCTAAATCATTTATAACAAAGGTAAATATTAAGTTTTAACGATATTTTGCAGCAGAATAGGTTTGATAAGCTATTACAATCCATATAAGATGAAAAATGATTTTTTCCTGAAAAAAATGTGAAAATTCTCTATTTGTTAACCGCAATTGTTTATAACAAAGATAAATGTTGTATGTTAACAATATTTTGTAGCAGAATAATTCTAGCAAGCTATCACAATACATATAAGATGAAATAGAATTTTTTCGCGAAAAAAGAATGAGCATTGTATATTTGTTCACTTACATTATTTGTAAGAAATACAAATATTACTGCCTTACAAATAAAATAAAGCGTATCTGCAGTTCGGATGAGTCATCTGCTACATCTACAAATCTTTAAAATAGGACTTAATTGTCCTTGATGCTAATGGTGTTTATTGAATATCCATTTTGCAATACGATATACATAATGGATGTTCATAAAAACTACTAGAATGAAGGTGATTTGAGACCCATGTCAAAGATTCGTAAAATTTACAGATAACTTATCCGAACTGCTGATACGTTTTATTTTATTTTATTTTTTGTTTTGTTTTGCACGACAGATCAGGTGTTAACAATTTTCTGGAATTTAATAAGTCTATGCAACTACTTCGATACATAATAATAGACGGCAAAGAATTTTTTCGTGAAAGAAGGATAAAATGTTTTATTAGTTCATAAAGTTGATCTACAACAGTAAAACTGTACAACAAACAGGTTAACTGTGTTTTTGCTCAGATTGCAATCAAACTTGATTGCAAATGTATCTAACGGTTGAAGCTGGAAGAAAAAATATTTTTCTTAAAAATACCGTTTTTTGCTGAAAAATTAAAGAAATAATGATATAGCTTCGTATATTTATTAGAAATTTAATAATGTCTGATTCGAAAAAAAACAAGTTTTAAATCGGTCGATTAATTGAAGGCTGCAGACCATTTTGAATCATAAATTCCCGATTTGCACCACAGTGCATGCGTGATAAGTTTCATATTAGCAGTGAAATTCTCAATACAAATATTTAAGGGTGGCCTCTAGAAACGAAAACAAATTTTTGGCGTAGTAGCTAGACTGCCAGCGCTGCCCTCACCCTTTCCAGCGTCTCATGGAGGGGGGGGGGAGAGAACACCCCTGTGACTGATCACAAAAATAATTTTTTTCACACCCCTTATCCTTTCCAATGCCCCGTGGGAGGCAGGAAGACAAACCTGTGGGTGGGTGGGAAGGCATTCCTATGACTATTCACAGAAATAATATTGGTCACACGCCCACCCATTTCCAATGTCTCGCGGGGGAGCGGGAAGGCATCCTTGCCATATTATGAAATATACTTATTTCAAACTGAAACTGGAAAAAGGAAAAAGGAAGCGGTAGGGGGCGGGGGGGGGGGGGTTATAGTTGGTAACAAACTTTTTCAAAAATTAGTTAATACCATCGGTTTCGATAACAAATATGAGCTAAGTCCATAAAAAGGTATAACTATGATTGTCGATACAAAATACAAGTTAGGTACAGGGGTGTATATATATATTTATATATATATATATATATATATATATATATATATATACAGAAAGGTGAGTTGAAATAATATTTAAGTAGTGAGTGTACCAAAAGTGGACGTCGGCATGAAAAGGGCCCTTATAATCGGTATGGAGTTAGGTATAAGGCCCAAGACAAACCCTTTGTATTAGGTTGAAAACCAAATCGCCAGGGTATTTTTGAAAACTTCGACAAACCGCTTTTCAAGAAAAACGCCTCTAAAGTTGGCGATTGCCATGAGCGCACGTGTTATATGTTTTCTTCAAACATGGCATATACTCACTTTCGATTGATTTCGGGAAATAAGTAAGTATAGTGCCAATAGATTCAGTATAGGTCCTAGTATCATCCCTCACTCGAACTCGAAAATAATAATTTTGATACTGACTTAGAAAAACGCGAATGTCTCCTGATCTAGAACCGGCCATAAGAGCTGTTTCCGTGCGGACGCCAAAGAATATTTAATAATAATCGCGCTTGACAGAGTTTTCAAAAATTACCGAAAAAAGCTGTTTTGCTGTACAACGGCAGTTTATCAACTCTGTTTAATTTCCTCATAATATTTTAACAAGAAGAAGATTTTTTTAAAACTTCTATGATATCTAACGTCTTTTTGCAACTGTGCGAGAAAAAGGATAAAAGAGTAACCTCACTTTTTATCACTGGATGCTCAGCTGGATATACTCAACATACTTTACGATGGTCCGGAATTTTTATTGAATTAAATCAAGCTTTCACCATAAACTTTCATACCTTTCTACATATATTTTTAATGTCTAGTATGCAGGTTTGAATATAAAAGTTTTTATGAAGCGAGATTTCTATCGTTCTCGTTGACGAAAAAACTCAAGAAAGGAAAATAGACATATGAAGAGAGAAGATAAAAATATAACAGTTATTCAAAAATTTACTGATAAAAAATGAAGAATTTGTTCTTCAATGCAATATTTCGTACTCTGAGTTTTTATTATTATTATTATACCATTAAGCCATTTCCCTTTCGGGGTAGGCGTGACTTGCTTGGTTGGAAAATAGTAGTGTGTAGATGGGTATATAGGTATAAGGTAGATAGGTATATAGGTGTAAGGTATAGATATTTTAGATTGATCTAGAATTCTCGTGTTATTGATTTAAATGACATGTTCGTTCCGCAAAACTGCTCCGACCCAGGTTGCTGATCAATCGCTCTAGCGATCACCCCAAGTGAAGAGCCTCACAAAATTGTTATGTGTGGTTCCCCACTTGGACCCATTAGTATCCAAGGTCTTTGTTTCAGGCGTCATTCACTCTATTGTCACTCTGTTTACAAACTATTTGTCGCCACACTTTTCTGACCTGGCATACTACTCTAGCTTCCTTCACGTCCGTGCATTTTTTCATGCAAGCTCTAGTGTTTCTATGGCTTTTTATTTCTCTTCGGATTAATGTTTCATTCACAGATTCTAACCATTCTTTCGGCGGTCTACCTCTGGGCATTCTGCCATGTACTTTACCTCTATACACTAGTTTGGTCAGTCGTTCATCTTTTATTTTTTCAAGGTGTCAGAACCATCTTAACTGATTTCTTTCCCATATGGCAACTAGTGTCTCTCCTGTAACACATTCTTTGAGGATAATCTCGTTTCGGACTTTGTCCATCAGTGTTATCCCGCATATTGTGCGCAGAGGTTTCATGCCAATCGCGTTAATTTTACTCCTGTCCTTTTCTTGACAGGTCCATGTGTCGCTACCATATAGTACAGTCGGTACGAATACAGAATTATGTATGGCCATTTTAGCTTTTTTTGATATTTTTTTATTTCTGAGAATGGACCCTGCTCTACCGATAACCTGCTTACCCTTATTTATGCGCCTATCTAACTCCCCATCTATTTTTCCATCGCTAGTGAATAGGCTACCCAGATATACGTACTTGTCAACTTGTTCTAATTTGTCATCATTTAGGATAATGTTGCACATTGTTTTCTGATTTTTTCCCTCAAACACCATAATTTTTGTTTTATTTAAGTTAATTTTGAGGCCCATGTTCTTCATGCTTGTATTAAGTTTATTTAACATTCTTTGCAAGCCCTTGATTGATTCTGCCATTAAAATCTCGTCATCTGCGAAAGCTAACCCACGTACCTTTACTGTTTCGAGATCTACACCTTCTTCGTCGAAGAGGGCCGTTCTTAGACACTTTTCCATAAATATGATAAATACACGGAGAAAAATGGATGTTTAAACGTAACATAGATGTTCAGGGTTAACATATTTTATGTTTAACTATAGGACAGCAATCTAGATGTTCAAAGTTAGCTTCTGCAGCTATTAAAAAGTGAGATGTTACTCTGTAACATCCAAAATGTTTGACCTGAAATATCCGAAATATTACATGTATGGTTATGTCAACTAACGGCTGTAAATATTTGAGGAATTCACTTATTTCTGCACATTTATGGAATTAATTGATAACTTATATGTGAATTTAAAACTGAATTTGAATGTTCGTACATGAACGGAAAATAGATAAAGGGTATGAAATGTCGATCAGATGATACATTCAGTCTAGTTAAGGTTATGTAAACTCATGTTTTATTATAAAACAAACATTTTGTCAAATGTTTAAATGTGTTCGAGTCAATATAACCTCAAACTTAAGAACATTGTTCCGTCGTGTATACAGACAAAAGTCGTTATACAATTTTAATTGAGGATAGCTAATTTTGATTCTTTGAAAATGTTCAAAAATTGTAATATTCCATAACTGTAATATCGAAATTACACAGCCGTCAAATATAGTCATGAAATTCCAATGCGCGATGCGCATGCTCTCAGACGATTTTAACATCTGAATGTGTTTTAAGTTTAACATAAAAGTATTTTTACGCCTAGCATCTCAAACAGATAGTAGATGTTTGGCATGAATACCTGCATGTTAGGCGGTACAATCTTACCCTTTGAACATCTACATTTAAACATCCATTTTTCTCCGTGTAGCCATGAGGACATAACGCATCCTTGTTTCACGCCTTGCATACTGTCGAAACAGTCACTCAGTTTCCCATTTACCCTTACACTCGCTTTACTACCTGTATATATTGTTTTTATTGCTTGTAGGAGCCATCCATTGACTCCGTACTCTTTAAGGACTTCCCAAAGTTTACTTCTATTTACCTTGTCAAATGCTTTTTCTAGGTCAACAAATGCACAGAAAACTTCCTTTCCGACTCTCAAGCTTTTTTCTGTGATCTGTCTTAAGCTAAATATCTGATCTGTACAAGATCTTCCTGGCATAAATCCACTTTGAACTTCCCATATCTTCTGTAATTTTCATTACCCTACGAATAAGTATTTTTGAGTATACTTTACTTACGGTACTTAGTAAGCTGATACCTCTGTAATTACTGCAGTTGCTTTTATCTCCCTTTCTTTTGTATATTGGTACGATAATCGCTTTTCTCCAATCGTCTGGGAGTTCTTCCATCTCGATACATAAATTTATCAATTCGCACAACCTATGAGGTATGTACTCTCCACCGTATTTAAGCATTTCAGCGCTAATACTGTCTACACCAGCAGCCTTACCGTTTTTTAAGTTCTTTATTGTATCTTTAACCCCAGTGACGGAGACTTTTTCAACTAGGTTTTCTAATGCATTATGTTCTATGTCGCAGTTCTGTTGCTCTATATCTTCACCTCCTAATAATAATTGTTTAAAGGAGTCTTTTAAAGCGTCTACTATCCCGTCTATATCATATAGCATTTCACCTTTGCTGTTTCTCATGCTGACAAACTCTGTACTTTTACTTTCCTTCATCTGATTAAGTAATAGTTTCACGGTTCCTTCAAAGTTGTTTTGTATTTTCTTTTCTTCTTCTGTTCTGATTTTATCTTTACTTTCCTTGACTAGCCGTTTGGCTTTCCTATTTTTGTAAAATTCAGAACTAGTTGTGATACGACCTATATCATAGGCGAAACTATACTGCCCTTTAATAATTATTTCAATGAAGACGGCTCTACACTTCTGGAGAGTCGTCTTGGGTAAGAAAGCAGGATAGGCAGAAAATTGTATGGATCTGCACGAAGTTAAACACAGAGGCCCGAATACGACAACAAAAATTACGCAAGTAAGACGATCTTTAAGATGCCGAACACCGACCTAGTCTCAGAGGTCATAATATTTTGTTAGAAAGCAGTATAAAGATCCGGCTTTCTTTACATTATGGGATCACAGAAAAGGCAGCATCTGCAAATAAAATAATTTATATTTCTCAGTTGTTGATTGCTTTAATTGTGTTGAATAAGAGTTTACAATACAATTATCAGTATTTTACAAATAATTTCAAATTTTTCTTAGGTCCTGCTTTCTTGCAAACACCAAAGCTGTTTTCCAAGGCCCAGTGTTCGCAAGAAAGCAGGATCTGCAGATCCATCCTTTTTACGTGATTTTGGTACACATTTTTGGCCGGATCTGCGTTTTTCATAACAAAAATTAACACATTTTTTTTAGACACGCGAAGATCACACGTAAATTACCCAAAAATAATCGAAACAAATTTTGAAAAGTATTTAAATGAGCTGTCTACACGAATAATGATGTGAACAGTTTTCGTCGATTATCTCGGTTTGCTCTTTTTGTAGATCCTGCTTTCTAAAATTTCACAACAGTATAGGTATAGGCTTTCAAATTGAATATAAGAAATTTTACTTCGCAATATCAATGTCTTTCAATTGTTATTGGAATGGGATACTTAAAAGAGCTTCCAAGCAAAAACTATGTGACCTGCAATTATTGTACAATAGTTTTACGTATTTTTTTTATTTATAGAAGTTTTATTACAACATGTCACATGCTGATAGCCATGGTTAGTGGTCATATAGTGTCGGGTATCCTGGGCTAGATTTTTTAACTCTAAACAAACTCGTCTAACTAGAATTATTTATGTGACCAGTCTCAGCGGTGCATTCATGCCTCCCACGAGACATTGAAAATGGTTGAGTGTGTGATTCGAATTATTTCTGTGACCAATCACGGCAGTTCCTTCCGGCTTCCCACGAAATATTCTAATTGTTGAAAAACTTGAAAAGGGGCTCCCTTTAAAAGTTATTGTATTCTTCTGAAAAGAGAGATCATGTGTGACGAAATTATCACTAATCTATCAGTCTGCGACTAGTGGTACCATTAGTTTCCGCTAATTTAGTATCAATTAAAATAAAATCAATAATTTTAATTAAAAAAATATATGTCTCGAGAATTAATCGAAATATCAATTGCAAAGGGTAATATTCGCTTTTCTCACAAAAAGCTTTATTGGAATCCGACATTGCCAATTTTTTTAATTAAAACTGAAGTCATTAATTTTAATCCTACCGTTTTAACATTACAAAGTCGATACTTCAAAAAACTATTTAAGATATCGATTTAAACGTTTTGGTTTCGTTTTTCTAGCAGAAAATTCAATGGGAGCCCGTATTAATAGATTATAAAAAATGTATAATTTAAAAAAAATCAAAAATTTTTACTTAAAAACTATTCGAGATACTGACTCAAAAGTTTCGGATTCTGTTTTCTCAAAAAAATTCTATTGCAAACCGTGTTGAAGCTTTGTCGCTACGGATATTGTAATCTCTCACAAAGTTCAGTAGCAATTTTGTTAATTTTTCAATACAGTCATTCCGAATTTTTTAGCCAAGTAACACTTCTTCATTATGTACTCATAAGTAGTGAATGTGTCGTTTTTTATGCTCAAAAAAATCTTTTTTAATAAATCAATACAATTCTGTTCACTTGTATCGACAAAAAAAAGTGTTACGGATAATGATAAGCCGGTACCGACAATATATTCACTTCGAATAATTAAATCTTTATTTATAGTGGATCTATGAAAACGTTCTGTACGTTAAGTGGGATATACTAAGATTAGTGGTGCAGTTATAGTTGAAGAGTAACATGCCATAAGGATCTAACCCACATTTTTATAATTTTACAGGAGAGATAAGAAACGTTCTTAAAAATAAAATTTTAAGTATTAGGAAAAATGAAAAAGTACTTTCGAGATAAATTAGTGCAAAATTGAACACTAAAAAATTTGATTGGAAATTGTTATTAGGCTCTGAGGAAATTCAGGACGAATTTTTGTTCGCTCTAGGCGCATGTTTTTTTCAACTTTGGACTGTGATAAAACAATCCAACTTCTAATTTAAAAAAAAAAAACGATAATTTACTTTCTAGCTATTGATCATCTGAATTGATGCAAAAAATGTTTGTTGAAAAATATTATGAAGTTTCAAGAAAATGAATGGGGAAGCTTTTTCTTCGCTTGAGGGCGTGAAAAATACAATAAAAATTTTGTTTCAAGTGAGAATTTACTTGCTGTTAATAAAATTTGTCATCCATTATCAGCTATTCAGCTTGATGCGGCTGTGCATGGGCACAGATTCCTGAGCTCAAATTAATAGTGAGGCCCTTATGGCATGCTTACAAAAAAATTAAAAATGCAATTATAAAAAAAAATCCTTGGGACAGGAAATGTATTAGAATTCTTTTTCATTTGTTGAGCCAATAATCTCATTTTCGAAAATGTGTGGGTTAGACCCTTATGGCTTGATACCATTTAGTTATGTTACTGGTTAACCAGATTATACTCGTTCAAGTAATTGGCAGTGATGTTGATAGTGCTCGGGTTTGCATGTGTTTTGGTCTGCAATCCAGAAGATGTGAAGAACTGAAATATTGTTACAATAACAATGGATTCTGCTTTGCTGAACAATATCCGAAGTGATGGGGTGAAAAAAAAAACTTCATATCGATTTCTGGTACAAAAGTAAAATACCCAAGCCTAATTTTGTGCAATTCCTAAGCTAATATTGTCAGTTAATATCTTCTACCCTTTTTTGATGAAATTAAAAAAAAATTTGCTTTTCTATTGATTTCCAAGTAGGAATGTTAATTAAAATGGAAAAAGTAAAATAATTTTTCGATTAAGAGATATTCAAATAATGATAAACTTAACAAATATAATTTTTTTTAGTTAACTCCGAAAACAAAAAATCACCAAATTTGGACAAGTATACATGCAAATACATCTATTAAAAAAAATAAAGGGAGAGAAAAATAAAATAAGGCAAACTCCAACCCTATCCTTCTTTCCTCTCTCGCGTCTTGTATGCTGGTTCGAATTTGGTCACTTTTGGTTCTTGGAGTTTAACACTTTTTACTCCAAAGACATAATTCTTAAAAATTTCAAAATAATTTAAACTGGGAAATTCATAGAGGATGAAACAAAATGCTAACACATTTACAAATAATAGAATTTACCTTCAAGCCAGTTGTGACACCATCATGAATGGGGTCCAGGGCCGACGATTCGTTGTACAGATCCTAAAGATCACGTGTCCATTTTCCAACTATTACCACACATCTTGGGTTAGATCTCTAAAGAAACAGTTCAATTACCTGTTAAATCACGAAAAATCCAAAGAAATTCTCGCGACATCTGCGAATGACGCGCACGCATATTCACTTTTTTATTATCCGACAAACTTACACGACCGTTTCGAGCACACAAGCATTGGAAAACAATCGATTTGGTTTTAAAATTGATTACATTAACCGTTACCGTTAGTATCACAATAGACGATTGTTATTAAATCTTAACTGTAGTATTACCGTTAAAGATCACAGTCGCGAGAATTGATCAAACCTGATTTTTAACGAACCAGAAGCAAGTTTGCTTTTCAGAATTTCACCAGATGTTACTTGCATGAGGATAATTCGGGCAGCGAGCGTCGATTATCGACCTCTCAGGATTCCACAAGCGAGGACTAGGTGTGAAAAGTTGGCGTGTGAAAAATGCACTGATAGTGCCATGCTTCTACATCCTCAGTGATTTCATGGAAACAATAGCAAATCCTGTTATGTAAGGTGCTTCAAAATCCGTCAGAAATCCTCAAAGGATCGGTTCTCATCTCATCCTTCATCATCTTTGTGTCGTGATCTTAAAGTGTTTTATCATCTCACAATATTCTAGGATCAGACAACCTTTTATCTGAGAATATTTGATATAATGAACTTTGCAGAAGTTCGAGGTCAGCATCCTTTGAATCAATAACACAATTAACCAAATGTACTATTTTTAATTCAAGAAGTAACTTAATTTTTTGGAAGATGTCCTCAGGAAGCAATAGCTACAATGACGTTTCTCTCGAACGTGGTATAGAGTCAACATCACGTGGTTGCAACATCCCAACCTCATAGACTTTATATTATTTTCATAACAGAATTCTTTCCAATTGATTGATTCATTCCAAGAAAATGAGTGATGACGATTTTGATTCTGTTCGGATGATCGTAAATGTGATCTGATTATTAAACGGATGTATGATATTAAATCACTTACAATCACTAGATCCTCTGAAGATGGTATCTCATCTTAGAAAAAACGATCTTGGTCTTGATCCTCTAAATAAACCTGGTGATACATTTCCTTCTCTATACCACATTCTCGTAGTAGATCATGGTACCAAATATCATGAAACTTATCCCACAACTGAATATCATAAGAGGATCTGTTTTCTATAGAATTACACCAAATCTCACCGGACTCACAAAACAAGAATTGCTCTGGATAGTCTCCAAGAGAAGACTAGGATTGAGGAGGATCTAAAGAGACTTGTATCACTCGCTGAGAGTAATTCGGTTGTCACGAGTCTTGCCATCCTCAAAGGAAGAATGTCTCCATGTTGCAAGCGTGTTGGTGAGTGTGATTTCGGTGTGGTTGGAAGGGTTTAGGTGGAAGTGTGTGGGTGAATGTTTCGTCAGGGTACAATCCCAATTTCGATGTTGGGCGGCTGGCAGCCGGCCTCACACTGGCCTCCTCGTCGAGACAACCGTAGACTATACGCCCCGCCTGATCCTCCCAAATCAACCCCTCATTCCTCGACCCTGAAGATCGACTCTGGCGCCGTCGTACGCCACTCCCCGTAACTAGGGCCTTTGTTTTTTACACGACCCCTGCAAGAGAATGAGAAGGGCTGCTCTCGAGATCCGATCCAAGGAAACGTGAAAAGGCCAATCCCTTTCACGCGAAAAAAAGGATTTTACAAAGCTATTATTCAAAAAATTAGCAATGTCACTCACTGTCAGGATCGATCATTGGATTTAGAGGGTGCAGAAAGCAATTAATCATTTCGGTAAAAAAGGATTAGATAGATTTGAGATATAGACCAGCATTATTATACACGCGCTATTGACTTGAAAACTAACGTGCTCATAAATCCATTTTAAAATTTTTAATTTTTAATCATTTATTATAATATTTATTAATATTAAGTGTAGTAAACTTAAAGCAGGAACCGTCACCAAACTTTCGCTAAGTTTCGGTCTTCATAAGAGAAAACAGTACTCTAGGCATTTTTTGGTTTTGTCGGTTTTGTCTAAGAGAAGAAACAAAATTAGTTTTCTAAGAAGACAATCTTAGGTTACATAAAACTTTAGTTATATTTGAAATCTCACGTCAAGACAATAAAAATCTTTTTTAATTTTATAAAAATTTAGAAAATAAACCTTTAAGCCTATATTTGGTCGCCGCGATCGAAAACAAATCGAAACAAAAGTCGGCTTGTGCTTCATTTCGTTTCAGAGAAGGTACCCGGATGAAAACATACAATTTTTGAAAAATAAAAAAAAAGGTGGCAGTTTTTCTAAAATTTTTTGAAACTGAATTTCCTTAAGAAGTCGACCTTTTAAGTTTTTGTTGTAGATTATTGACAATATCGACAGCTCTATTTAGTATAACTGTCTGCATTCGGTGCCGTATATAGCTCTATACATTATGTCATAAAATATTTTTTTTTATACTGAAAGAAATAATTCCAAGTAGGCAGCATACGCCTAACGATAAACACACTTGAAAGCTATTCAACTCTATCATTCCAAATTGAATCAAATATGACGGCCAATGAAAATTCCCAGAATCGGTCAATAACAACCCTAAGTATCAGTCAAAAACAACTCGTGGCAATGGTTGCTACCAACTCATAGCAACATTCATTAACAAACCTTAACAACGGTCAATGAAAACACACAGCAGCGGTTAATTATATATGCCATAACAACTGTGATAAAAACTGTAATATATCCCCTAAACCTCGTACTTCACAACCCCTAGAAATGGTCATTATCAACCCCGGAAAAAACCTCACAAACAGCCAGAAACCACTCATAGAAACATTCAACAACAACCCCTAGCAAAGATGAACCACTGCCCTTAGCAACGGCTAACAACAACACTTAATAACGGTCAATTAAAATCCTTAGAAACAGCTTATAACAACTCATGTTAAAAGTCAATAAAAACCCCACGCGACGATGGACCACAACCTTTGGCAACGGCAAGCAACAACTCTCATAGCAACAGTCAATAACATCGCTTAGAAATATAACTTTTTTCGGATTAAAATATTTTTCCTCGAATAGGTCCTCCGTGGATAATACAAATTCATGAAAAATTTCAATCAAATACCTATAACGCTCAACTAGTTTAGGAAGAAACTAACGTTAGCATATATTTTAGGAAGCCCAAATATCATATAGCTGTTGAGAGTAGTAAATATCGGATAACAACAGATATACTTTTAAGAATTCGAAAATTAGCAGAACACCCTTCAATTCATACACGAAAAGCTACAAAAAATTAATTTTTTTAACAATTGGAAAATGTCTTACACAAAAAGCAGTACTGTTAATACCAGCTGCCTCGTTAATTCCAGAAAAAAAAGCTTTCCATGGTTTGCTGGCAATAAGATTGTTTGAACAAATTAAACATTGTTTAAAAAAATTTAGGTGCAATTCATGTTATAATTTAATAATAATAATAACCGACATAGGTAACGAAATGTATACCATTAAGCCATTTCCCTTTCAGGGTAGGCGTGACACTACCCGATTCGGGTAGTGTTTCTAGGTGGATAGTTTTCTTGTAGTTAAAAATAACTACAAGTGTGGGCTCACCACACCCACGATGTGCCAACAGCACTCAGTATTCTTGAATGGTCACCCATCCAAGTACTAACCGCGTCCAACGCTGCTTAACTTCA
>CAKNYM010033204.1:0-13052 GCA_932195095.1 Andricus curvator
GTTTGCATACCAACCGTTAGAAAAAGAGGTCCGTTCGATTTTCGACTATCGACACGGTATCGGAGTCCCACTGCTGATAGCAATGGCCGGATAGGTCTCGCTCTTACCAGCAGGAGAACCTTGGCGGAATAAGAGGATCTCTGGAAAGACCTAGTGCTAATGGAAATAACCCCAAAGAAAGAAAGAAGAAAGGTGTAAAAGCACCTTCACAACACGGATATCTCTGGCATGCGCAGTAGTCATTCCTGGGTATTTTTAGGTTATGTAACGTCATGGGTCAATCTAAAAATACACAGGAATCACTACTGTGCATGCCAGAGATATCCGCGTTCTGACACCACTGTCACAGACCGATGAATGAAGTAGTAGAGCGAAAAATTTGTTTGAAAATGGTCGCAATGGAAGAAAATGTCGAAATGTTGAATCGATTGCTAATCTTTTAACTAAATTACATTCACTGATCTCGATACTTGCCGGTTTTCTTTTGCTTTAACCGTTTTGACAATACTAAGCTATTGTTGGTGCACGGGGCTACTGCGCATGAGTTTGGGGGGGGGGGCGGGTTGACAACTCCATCTTTGATTCTTATGGTGGACTCTCATGGCAGATGAAAGCAGTGGATGAAAATTGAAACTCATGAGAGTGAAAGAGACGGATAGATCAATTTATCTCTTTCACTCTCATGAGTTTCTGCTTTCATCGGCGATGGGAGTCCACCATTAATCCGCATTCATATATCACGAAAATGAAAATGGAGAAAATGGTTAAGCACCCCATCGAGCTCAGAGCGAGCTCAGAGCGAATTGTCGTAAACGCCAAAGATAACTGCAGACTGGCGCAAGCTGGACGCCAGAAAAAAAAGAATTTTTTTGCAGCCTGGCGCCCGGCTGGTTCCGCTTTGGCGTGCTGTTCCATGATCCAATAAATACATGGTCTAGCCACTTGAGGGCCCCGTTTTGTCCAATTCACGCAACCGCTTAGTTTCACCATTTTGTCAGTATAACCGCGCAGTTTGAATCTGATGCGGACTCTGTACGACAAACTATTGTAGGAAAATCAGTATGTAGGAAGATAATATTATGAAAATATTGAATGAATGAATTCCAAAATTACTTGGAATACATACTGAATGATGTATATTAGAGCACTGATAAGAAAATAAATTATAGTTGAGACAGAATGGAAGTTTGTAAATAATACTGAATGACAGCGATCAAAAGTACATACAAATATTGATATTTATGATAATTAATAACATTTTTGATATCTCTGTTTTACAGTGTATACATAATTCTCATTTCGCCAATTCTTTCAGAAAAATATAAGCAAAACTGACAGAGGTCTGTAATAGGATTACAACTAGAGTCCGTAAATTTTACAGAAAAGTTTGTGAGGTTAAAGAGATTAATGAATCTCATTTTTACGATGAAAATATAAGAACGTAACAGTAATTGCTAAATAACATCTTAATATATACATGTACAGAAATAAATTATTTTTTTATCAATTTAGAAATAATGCAATCAAGCTTTAAACCAAATTCAAATTTTATTTTGGAGATTTTGTTGTTGATATTGTTAATAATGACAAATAATGGAAAGGAATCATACATCACAATAATCAGTATATGTTTCCTTAACAGTTATGAAAGTACAATCTGGTGAAATTTGGATTTTTATATTTTCTTTTTACATATATCACACTTACTCGTACTGACGGACAATTTGAAATCGTTAACACAATACCAAAGAAAATTAAAAATATTTAAAAATCGAACTTTTTGTTGATGGGACAAATCGAGATAAAGTTTGAAAAACTCTATGACCTTCATATGGGAAAATTCTTAAATGTGTTTGAAGTTTAGAAAAGAAAAATTATACAAAAACTTTTGTCATTTTTGGAATGAACAATATGTTTGCGGGATACATTTTATTCATTAAGATAATTTACAACAAGAAATCAAGAGTTACTTCATCTTCGACATTTCGGAGAGAAAACTTTGTCCACGAATCACCATATAATGCAATGTGGAAAGTAAATTATCATTAGCTTCATTTGTATATATTTATAGTAAGACTTATATCATTATTACATTCTTCTCATATTTTGAAATCTCGAAATTATTTTGCCTTTACATATAAATATGTATGTATGCAATATTATAGGGTTTACATATTTATATTATAGGGAAAGGCAACACGGAGTAACTTATAAAATGGAAATTGTGTAGGATATCGAGCGAAAAAATATTGTGTTAAATTTAAATCGCAATTGAAAAAACATGAAATTCTGCCTTCGAGTTGACGTATTGCTTAAGTTACTGAATACAGAGGGAAATGGTTTAATACAAAAAACATTCAGTTCGGAGAAAACTGAGTTTTGCCTTTGAGGTTAGAATTTTTTGGTATTGTAAAATCGTCTTAAAATCGTGACAAAAAGTGTAATTTTCATTTTATTTTTTAAATGGCTAGACGTCCCCGAGATGTTCAGTTGATGAACACGGAGAAAGTTTTATTTTAAAGTTTTTTTTTTATTTTTTTTTTATTCACTTCCCAAAAAATTAATTTTCAATGAGACGGTGAAACAGTGCGACAGACGATTTTTCGCATTCAGGTAGTGATAAATAATAAAATTAACGTTTTTTGCTGTTCAACTATGAAGATATTGAAATACATGCCTTTTGTACATATAAAAAATAGCTTGATCACGAAAGCCTTTACTTTTAATGGATATGATGATCAAACTTTAAGGTATTGCTACCATCAAAAATACGATTTCAAGCAAATACTTTTAACTCTATGTGTATTTCAATTTTTGAGAATTTTCTAACAATAAACCCCATTTTCAAAAAATTGTCAGTTTCCACCTTCTGTCTTTCCACCCTTCATATATTACTTATATTACGAACGTTAAAATTGTAATAAGAAGAGTAAACAAGAACATCGATAATTATAAATAAATGTTAAATATATCTTTCGATCAAATTTTCCTCCAAAACTGAGGAAGAAATATTTGTAAACAAATAAAACATCATTATTATTCGATATGTCGTGGTTACTGCATTATATAATTTTATTCATTCAGTATTTTCCCAGTTGACTTCAGTTTTATTTGATTCTATACACATATGCCAGTTTTTGTCAGCAGGAAGAGGTTATGAAACACGTAACCTGAAATTATTTAACTCTAAAATTTTAATTTTAAAATCACTTACATTTGCCGCCTTACTTATCCAAAATGGCGAAACTAAGCGGTTGGTTCTGATTGACTCAGTTTTTTTTACTTGCGCGTGGCTAGACCATGTATTTATTGGATCATGGTCTGGTACTGCAGATTCTGGTCCAGACTAGTCATGATATACACCAGACAGAATTAAAAAAACGTAAAGTGGTACTATATAGGTTTCTGTAATAGTTTTACACTATATTTCAGCCCTTTCCGGGAGAATATACTGCTCACTGCGGAGACGTCACAACATTCCAGGAGACACACTGAAATATTAAAAACATAACCTGTTGTATAAGCTTGCATGTTTGTTCATACTTATGAATCGTTCAAATTTTCAATTGCTAGATTTTCAATTTCATTATTTATATTCTACATTAATTACTACTTTTTAAACGAAATACCAGACTCTGGTTCCTTTATTCACCAGATTCTGTTCTTCGTCTGGGGTGCTATTCTCGAGTTTCGTTCTAATATTTTAGAATGATGAAATTTTAGAGCGGTCTTTTAGAACACTAAAATTTTTAGAACGCTTTCGGTATTCTCGAGCACCGCTCTAATCGGCTTCGAACGGAATAGAATGGAAAATAGTGCACTGTTTTGTAGTGTGACGTTGCCGATGTGTATTTTGAAGTGGGAGCGGTAAATAGACGAATGCCGTGGCGAGTACAGAAGTAAGTAAAACGGTGGGGGTATATTGGCTCGATGTTACCATTTGAGATTATCGTTGACTGATGGCAGTGATGCTAATAGACCGCGACTTTTTCAACTGCGCAAGCGTTGCGTTGGAAGGGGAAAGCCACGCTATTGGCCGTAATACGCGCGCTTATTTTAAATGCTTCAAATTCATTTTTATTTTCAAGTCGAGAAATTATAATAATTTATGCTAATATGTTTCATATATATTACTGCAATAACTATAAGATCCATGATAATACCGTATTTTATTATTATTACTATGGAAAATTTAATGTACTTAATATGCGATTAAAATATCAAAGTTTGTCTAAAAATCGTAAATGAACTGCCCTGAAGTTCAAATTTTTTAAATTTGAGAAAAATCTTATTTTGACTAACGGTGTGTATAATGTGTATTAAAATTGAAGTTAAAAAGTTCTTTTTCGATTTTTTATTATAATTTTTTTTCGAGGTTTTCTCCTCCTGATCCGTGATTTTCTGCGATAACAGGATACATTACGGTCTTAGTTGATTAGAAGCTATCAGTTCCGCTATAATCAACTCTGGGTCAAATAGTGTCAAATATATTTTTTTCAATCAGACCCTTACCCCGCAATAAATATTTAAAAAAATCTAGAAGTCAAATAATATAAAAGATAAATAATAAAATCTAATATTCTTCCCTGAAGTGAAAAATAAAAAAAATATCAACAGGATACATATTTTTGGACCTAAAAATTGCATAAAATATATGTATATACTATTATATTATATAACCTAATGCAATAACTTATAGTTATTGCAGTAATATATATGAACCATATTGACATAAATTAATATAATTTCTCGACTCAAAACTAAAAGTACCATTATTCCTTATTTTCAGTCGTTCACCATATTTGTGTAAATTTGAAGCATTTAAAATAAGCGCGTGTATTATGGCCAATAACGTGGCTTTCCCCTTCCAATGCAACGCTTGCGCAGTTGAAAAAGTCGCGGTCTATTAGCATCACTGACTGATGGATTATTTTCTTTGCTTCTATTAATTTATTTATATTTTTGTACGTTCATTTCTCACAGTCATACGTGTTGTGGTACAATTTTTTTTAGGTTAATTTATGGCAATTTTTCTCACTTCTACGTGAACGTATTTGGTTTCGAGGTTATTTTTACCAAAATCTTTTACTTTCTCGTTTTGCGCTTATAATAATTTATTTCTATTCGTGTTTTTTCACTACCTGCAGTCATACGTGTTGTCATGTACTTGTTTTTGAGGTTGAGTTTAGGCTATGTTTCTCCCTTCTACGTGTGACGTATTTTGTTTCGAGGTTATTTTTATAAAAATCTATCACTTTCTCGTATCTTTAGCGTTCTATTTTTCTTTTAGAGTGATATAGACCCACTCTTTGTAAAGTGTTCTAAAATTTTAGCATGCTAACCATCAATTACAACTCGAGAATAACGATTTACGCCAACCATTCTAAAATCAGCCATTTTAGCATTCTAAAATATTAGAACGATACTCGAGTATCGTTCGAGTAAAAGATTTTGGTAAAAATAACCTCGAAACCAAATACGTTCACGTAGAAGTGAGAAAAATTGCCATAAATTAACCTAAAAAAAATTGTATCACAACACGTATGACTGTGAGAAATGAACGTACAAAAATATAAATAAATTAATAGAAGCAAAGAAAATAATCCATCAAGTGAATCCATCAGTCAACGATAATCTCAAATGGTAACGTCGAGCCAACATACCCCCACCGTTTTACTTACTTCTGTATTCGCCACGGCATTGGTCTATTGACCGCTCCCACTTCAAAATACACATCGGCAACGTCGCACTACAAACGGTGCACTATTTTCCATTCTATTCCGTTCGAAGCCGAATAGAGCGGTGCTCGAGAATACCGAAAGCGTTCTAAAAATTTTAGTGTTCTAAATGGGATCTGAAATCATGACGTCACAGCGTCACGTGATAGGCAATATGGAAGCAACAACGGGGTCACTTTACCTCTAATACATGCGACGCGCAGGGTTTTTAATTTATTTTGCAATTATTTCGAATAACTGGGAGTCAGTATCTCCAAAAATGGTTAGAGTAGACATTTTAAGAAAGGACAAAAAAATTGTGCACGCTGGACATGTTATAAATTAAAAAAAAATATCAATTATAAGTTGATGGAATCGTCATCCAGTGTGTTTTCGTGAAAAATGGTTTGTTTTTATTATTCAAGGAGAGGGTTGAACATGGATAGGTAGTCGTATTTTAGAAACTGAATTTAAAATTGGACACATATCCTTGAAAAGTAGACAATTTTCTATTTGTAAGTGCGTTTCTGTACACTTTTCACATGAAAATACCTTCCTTAAGTGGAAAATGAGATTTTACTTAAAATAATATAAATGAGTGATATACGGAACATAACGTAATTTTAGGTTATGTGCTCTATAATAACGACGATAATAATTCATCATTTGGATATAAATTGGGTATAATGACTTATTTAAAGTTGTTCCTCACATGTTTTATTATATTAAAGTAAAAGAAAATAGTAGCATACAGTTAGAAAATCATTATTTTTTAAAGATATGATGATATGTCTAATGAAGACAAGAAGGAAAAAACGCTTTTTTCAACTTTGAGATACCCAAATACACGAATGCAAACTTGTCTTCTGGTGCTACTTAAATTTTTTATTGATTATATTGCTTTAAACTGAACGAAATATTAATATAATAATAATTTTGATTGTCAAATTCAAATGGATCATGTAGTAAAACCTATAATACGACGAATACGACCCCGTTATTTTAGTACTACATTTGGCCACTAGTTGGCGTATCGTTGTATTTCAGATCACAAAAGACCGCTCTAAAATTTCAGCATTCTAAAATATTAGAACGAAACTCGAGAATAGCACCCCATGGTCTAATCATTTCTCCCGCCAGTCTGGTCGACTGGAGGGAGCAGATTCTGAGCCAGACTCTGGCCTCTGTCATGCAAGGCAGACGATGCTACTAGGGCGAATAGACCATTTTACCTATCGGAAAGTTTACTGCGCATGTGCAATGTACTTTCTGTTGTACACAGTTGTTGCGATCATTTTCGCTCGTAAAACACAGTGAAAACAATTTTCTTTAATTTTTAAACAATTGTGGCAAGTTATCTAAAAAAATTTCAATGTGAAAGTTAATTTCAATGAAAGAGGAAGTAAGGGAGCATGTATGCGTTGTATGTACTGCTTATGTAAACGTGATAGTCGTACCAAAGCATATAAGGAACATAACCTCTTCTACTTCATACATTTCCCGAAACCTTGTTTCCAATACAGAAGTGGTCGTATTAGGAAAGAAGGCATTAAGAAACATTTTGAAGAATGTAATAATAATTGCCTGTAATGTAAAACCTCTCAATTTCGCCTCCTTTAAACTTAACCATGATCCATCATCAATTTGTGGATCGATGCCCCTTCCTTTTTCTATGCATTCCTTTACTATGCAATTATATTGTTAAATATATATATTAAAGTGTATTATGACAACTTCTGATAACAAATTACAGTAATAATGATAATGTTGCATGCAAGCACGAAGTGTGCATTTTTGTTTTTATTACGTTTTCAATGTATTATGAACTTCATTTATTTGCAATATTTTTGCATATTGTCAATTTTCTAATTTAATTTAATTCATATTTTTGACTGAAATTCAAAAATGTAAGAATATGCTTCCAAATTTCCAAATTATATTGCTTCCTCATAGAGGGAGGTTTGTAATGACCTTAATTTTCAAATATACTTTTTTGACATATTTTGATATAATTCGACCCCAGGAGCTCGAAAATAAAGTTTAAAAAAAATGTCCGTGTGTGTGTAACTTTTTTCTGTTCACCATATCTCGAAAAGTAAAAGAGCTATGATCATGAAATTTGGATGAAGTGTAGCTCAGATTGATATCCAGGTCTGATAGGATTTTGAGCTAGATTGACCATTTACAAATAGTTTTTTCTTGCGTTTAGAGATTTAAAAAGAAAAATTTTAACGAGTTTTTATAAGAAAAACTTGTTTGATATTCAAAATACAACAATACGATATATAGCGTATTTGTTCGCCTCTCTGAAACGCATCGATCGACCTATTGTTGAAACTTTTTTGACATACCAGTACCGATTTATGAATTTTCAAAAAATGGTTTATTCTGTTTGTATGAGAAAAACTTTTTTGATATTCGAAATACATACGACAATATTATATTTAGTCTATTTCTTCGCGTCCTTGAGACGCATTGATTGGCCTATTCATAAACATTTTATGACCCAACAGTTCCTATTTATGAATTTAAAAAAAATGGTTTATTCTGTTTATATGAGAAAATATTTTTTGATATTCAAAATACGACATATATTACATGTAAAGCATTTGTTCGCGTCCTTGAGAAGCATCGATTGACCTATTGATGAACTTTTCATAACCCACCGGTACCGATTAATGAACTTTTAAACAAATGGTTTATTCTGCTTATATGAAAAAAAAATTTTTGATATTCCAAACACGACAATATTACATGTAGAGTTTTTTTTCGCGTTCTTGAGACGCATCGATTGACCCTTTTTATGAACCTTTCATGAACCACCAGTACCGATTTATGAAGTTTCAAAAAAATGGTTTATTTTGTTTATATGAAAAAAACTTTATTGATATTCAAAACACGACAATATTACATGCAGAGTTTTTGTTCGCGTCCTTGAGACGTATCGACTGACCTAATGGTGAACCTTTCATGACCAACCAGTACCGATTTATGAAGCTTAAAAAAATTGGTGTATTCTGTTTATATGAGAAAAACTTTGTTAATATTAGGAGTATTACAGTACTGTCTCTGACGTGTTTATTTGCATCTTCGAGACACGTCGAATGACCTATGGACGAAGCTTCTATGACCTCTTAGGATCTAGCAATACCGTTTTATAAATTTAACAAATATATTGTTCATCTTGTTGATATAAGGAAAACTTTTTTAGTATTGGGAATACAACTATAATGTATATCATATATTTGTTCGCGTCTTTGAGACGCGTGGATTGATCTATTGGCGAAATTTCGAAGCCAATTATTGATTAATCAGTAGCTACTCAGAAAGTTTGAAGAAAAGTTACATTATTTCAATGAGGTTTTAATTTGAAATATAAAAATTACCGTAGGTTAAAAAGTTGTTCATTGTAACAGAACACATCAATATGTGTTGTATATTGATATTATATATTGAATTTATATATGTTATAATTTATATATTTATATAATTATATTATTTATATATATTGAAAGTATACATTTTTTTCTTATGTTAGGGAAAAACTCCCTCTATCAGGAAGCAAATTTATTTGATACTTATGAAGAAGCAAAATGCTCATAAAATGAGCACAAATAGATACACCCATAGCGAATACGTCCATAGTACTTCGCAGCCGTATATTCTTTTGTAACAGATTTGGCATTTCCCGAAAATTTCGGCCCTGAAACAATACACTATACAATAACTATTTTTTACCATTTTCTTTCCAAAACACCATCAATTTTATTTTAAAATAATTACAATACTCGAATCCTGTCTTCTACCTTCAATATTTATTTATTTATCAGACTTGCCCAATTTAGCACCCGGAACATCATCTTCATTTAATTTCACTTCAACAAAAGGTACAATTGTATACATTTTTACAAAATATGAGCGCAACTTTCATACTACGCGGGATGTATATGGCAGCCGCACATGCGCAAATAAATTTCCGATAGTTAGGAAAAATGGTCTATTATTATCGTGTCCCAGTACTCAAACAACATTTTTGTATTTTTGAATTTTAACAAAAAAATGGCGTCGAAAATAATCATAAAATTTTTTTTCTAAAGTTAATAATTACCGACTAATTAACAATTAAAGATTAACCAATCAGAATCATGCGTTTTGAAGGTCGACAGTCCATGTACCATCGATAAGAGTGTGTACATAAACAAGTTCAGAGTTCGTATAATTTCTCCTCCGTTCGCTTTTTCAGTAGGTTGTGACTTTCTGGTGCAACTTCACACGTCAACGAGATACAAAAATTGCAAAAAATATTTTCCACAATCAACCAAATTAGACAATATTCTCATGAATTCTGTAAATTCCCTTGAATTTTGTAGAATTTTCAAGAACTCAGCGGAATTCTCCTGAATTCTGAAGAATTCTCTTGAATTCAGCAGAATTTTCTTAAAGTCAGCGAAATTCTCTCTAACTCTGTAGAATTCTTTTGATTTCAGCAGAATTCTTTTGAATTCAGTGGAATGCCCTTGAATTTTGTATCATTCTCATTAATTCAGTATAATTCTTTTGAATTATGTAAAATTCTCTTGAATTCAGTAGCACTTTTTTAAGTTTGGCAGAACTCTCTTCAATTCAGCAGAATTCTCTAACGTTCGGCAGAATTCTCTTCAGATCAACAGCATTCTCTTGAATAATCTAGAATTCTCTTAAATTGTGTATAATTCTTTTAAATTCAGGAGAATTCTCTTGAAATATGTAAAATTCTCTTAAACTTTGTTTCATTCTCTCAAATTCAGTAGAATTCTGCTAGGTTTTGAATTCTCTTGAATTTAGTCAAATTATCCTGCTCTCTTTCGAATTTAGCAGAATATTCTTGAAATCAGCAAAATTCTTTCGAATTCAAAAGAATTCTCTAGAGTTAGGCAGAATTCCCTTGAATTAATCATAATTCTTTGGAATTCTGTATAAATATCTCGTTAATACCGTAGAATTCTCTTTATTTATGCATTCTCTGAAAATGTGTATAATTCTCTTGAAGTCTGTAGAATTTTCTTCAATTCAGTAGAATTCTCTTACGTTTGGCAGAATTCTCGTGAGATGAGCAGAATTCTCTTAAATTTAGTAGATTTCTCTTGAGTTCGGCAGAATTCTCGTGTAATCTGTAGAATTCTCTTGAATTGAGTAGAACTCTCTTGATTTCCCTAAAATTCTCTTAAATTCTGTAAAAGACTCTTGAATTCTGTAGAATTATCTGGAATTCTGTAGAATCCTCTTGAATTCTGTGAAATTCCCTTGAACACTTTTGAACTCATTACAAATGTTTAAAAAGTTCTAAATTCATTAGAATAATCTTTGATTTATTTTTAATTCATTAGTCTTTCCAATTTTTATTGTTGTGAACGTTACAAGATATGTCAATGAAATTCCATTGAAAAAATGCGACACGCAAGAGTCATAATTAAATGCTTGATGATTTAAGTGCAGTACGGAAATCAAGAGAGCTCTACTCAATTCAAGAGAATTCTACAGATTGCACGAGAATTCTGTCGATCTCAAGAGAATTCTACTAAATTCAAGAGAATTCTGCTCAACTCACGAGAATTCTGCCAAACGTAAGAGAATTCTACTGAATTGAAGAAACTTCTACAGACTTCAAGAGAATTATACAGATTTAAAAAAAATGCATAAATAAAAAGAATTCTACGGTATTCACGAGATATTTATACAGAATTCCACAGAATTATGAATAATTCAAGGGAATTCTGCCAAACTCTAGAGAATTCTTTTGAATTCGGAAGAATTTTGCTGATTTCAAGAATATTACGCTAAATTCGAAAGAAGATAGGATAATTTGACTAAATTCAAGAGAATTCTTCCAAACCTAGGAGAATTCTACTGAATTTAAGAGAATTAAACAAAGTTTAAGCCAATTTTACATATTTCAAGAGAATTCTCCTGAATTTAAAAGATTTATACACATTTAAGAGAATTCTACATAATTCAAGAGAATTCTACTGAATTTACGACATATTTTTACAGAATTCCAGAGAATTATGATAAATTCAAGGAAATTCTACTGAATTCAGGAGAATTCTACATTATTCAAGAGAATGCTGTTGATCTCAAGAGAATTCTGCCGAACGTTAGAGAATTCTGCTGATTTTAAGAGAGTTCTGCCGAACTTAAAAGAGTGCTACTGATAAACGTTTATTTTTCAGCCTGCTGGCCTTAAAAAATTGAATTGCTTACACTTCCATTTTTTTACAGAATTTCCTTAAAACTAACCCATAAAACTAACATCCTTCCACACCTTATCTCTACGCCGCTCGCTCTTATCGCCTTGCCTTCCTTGCTTCGCGTCGCACGCATGTCCCTACTTTCTCGCTTTGCCTTGCATTACCAAACTCTGCCTCCGCGGCTAATACCTAATACTTATTTACTATTTACAATATTTACATTTACTTATATTTAGGTACTTCCTCCTCTATTTACAATCTTTCCTTCTCCATTCCTGTTCCTCCTTCCTTCTCTTCTTCTCCATCTTACCCAAGACTCCCTTCACCCATGCCCTTTTGTCCCCCCTTTCGTGCATCAATACCTCCATGCTTATTCCACTCCTTTCCACCTATACGCATTCCTCCAACCAGTGCTCCACTTTTGCCTCCCCCTTCCCACATAGTTCACACATCCATGCACCCACATCTCATCCTCGCTATAAGCTCCTGACTTCCTTTCTCTCCTTTCTCACACAAATATTGCGCTCTCGCCCTAGGCATAATCCACACATAGTTCCCATTAAACCTTGTCTCTCTTATTCTCTCTTCCCCTGCTGTCTTCTCTCTCTCTCCATGCCGTTTTTCTTAACCAACTCATATACTTTCCTTCCTTCCTCATGCATCCTTCTCACTTCATCCATCTGCAGTCAATTCGTTCTAAAATACCTTTCTCTTTCAACCTCCATCTTCCCACCCCCTCTCCTGTTCTCCTTCTCCCACCAACACTCCCTAACCAGCTTACTTTCCCCCTCTTCCAAAAATTTCTCCTCATATTTACACGCCCGACTCCCGCTAGAATCCCTACACTCGTCCTCCCCGTCTCCCTCCTGACAATATAATTAGGTGTGTTCCTTGCCAGCCCCAGTGTCCACTTTACATACCTCTCCTGTGTCGTATTTACCTCTTCGCTTTCCATCCACCCCCACACGTCTACTCCATACAATAGCACACTCATCACTAGTGAGTCAAACAATTTCATTCTTCTTCCAAAATCATCTGCGAATTACTTCCCTGCAAGAAATGTAAAATTCAAAAGTATTGTTTCGCATTCACGATTTGTTTCCGTGAA
>CAKNYM010033207.1:0-47280 GCA_932195095.1 Andricus curvator
ATAAAACAAAAACTACACATCCTATCAAAAAGTGACCCATGAGAAATATATAGATCTTTTTTGAATGCACAATTTTAGTCCAGTCATGATTTGTCGTATCTTGCATAGTTTGACCGTGAAATTGATTTTTTTGAATTTTCATTATTTCTTGTGCAATAAAAATATGAATTTTCGATTTTTCAAGAAAATTCAAAAAGTCGTTATGATAATCTTGTAGGACGTGCGAAAAGAAACACTTTTCCTATCTTGACTTTTTTTCGTATCGTGCGTTGCTTGGCCGAAAATGTTACTTTTCGCTTTTTTGGTGGGATTTTGAAAATGCTGTAACTCGGACAATTTTCTTTTTATCAAAAAAAGTCGTGAGGATAAATTGTTTAGATTTTCGAGTACTATAAGCGCCCGCACATATAATTTTGAAATTTGAAAAAAAGTGGTCTAAAAATTTTTGAAAATGCTCTAACTTTTTGAATTTTCATCCAAAATGGCTGGTTAACGAACTCGATTCCCCTTTTTGCCCCCTGAAACTGTGTGCCAAAGCACAATCTAATCCGATTAGTCTTTCAAAAGTTATCCGATATACAGACGACGACGACGACGACAACGACAACGACAACGACAACGACAACGACAGCGACAACGACAACGACAACGACAACGACAACGACAACGACAACGACAACGACAACGACAGACAGACAGGCACCGACGTAAAAACCATTTTTTCTGACTCAGGGGGCCTCAAAACGTCGACATTTGATGGAATCCGCGAAAGTCATTTTTCACATAAAACCAATACTTTCTCATTATGATGAGAATGTAAAAAAGGAACTTTTGTTTTGGCCATACGATCCGATGTTTCGGCAAGGCTTCATTTCTTTTCCAAGAGGAAAGTCAGAAAATTGTTTGTTGTATACTACAATTAAAGAACAAGTACAAAAAAAATGATTCAAAGTAATTGTAACAAAATGGAAACAACTAAAAAGCAACCAGAGTTCAAGTAATAATGGAAAATAATGGAAAAAAGATGTAAATACAAAATTACCTGTTATCTAGAATAAAGATTTGATGATATAAGATTTCTGAAGTCTATAAAGTCATTATGTAAGTGTCAACACGAAGGTGAAACCAACTGAAGAAATGCTATTGATATCAAAGACACCAACGACTAATACATTTATAATTTGTATTTATTAACAACGGACATTAAAAATAATCAAACACCTGATAGATAAAATAGAATTTATAGTTAGGACAAACAATACGTAGGAAGTAAATAGAAAAATACAACACAGAAAATATTTAAGGAATAAAAAAACACGTCATTAATTTAGAATGCATTGGTGATAATTATTGATATGTCACCGTTGGGTTTGCAATTGAACACAAATGTCATAATATTTTTTATGAAGATATATTTCGTTTGCTAAAAAGTTCAACTATTTAGTTGTTAGTTCAATTGTTTGATGGAAATTGTTTTGTTTTTATTGAAAATTCATCACTTTCAGTAGAAAATCTTTTTTTGTTCAAAATGTAACTGTTTTGTTCAAAATGCAATATAATTCAAATTGACATCTTAAGAATTAAAAGCGTTTCATATTGAATTCAGTATGTTATCAACATGACTTAACGCAGTTTATGAACAACTTCTAAACATTGATTGATTTGGATCAAGAAAGTGTTAATTATATTTTTAGTTCCTTATCATAAAAATATCATATTCCTAATTCAAAATTGTATTAAACTTCAAATAAATAAATATAATAAATCAGATTCATTAAATACACTTAACTCTCAATATGAGAACGCCCGGTTTACGGTATTCCGAAAATTGATGTCTCAGTGCATTAGTTGCATCAGGTTGCATCAAGCGTCCAAATCCAACATAAAGATTTCATGCGGCCCTGCCTGTTTACATTTCGATTTCTTCTATTTATGATCAAGGCCCCTGCAAGCCATGCCTGAAACCGTTCTTATATCGGGAGTTGTGTGTAGGTATTTGCTAATTGCAGAAAATCAGTTCTTTATAAGCAAAAAATAGTTGAATTCAAAATATTTTATAGTTCCCAAATTCGTACAATTTCCTTATGAATAGAAACACTTTTCCAATTCTATTTGTATAACACATTCTGAATTCAACCGGAATGTATTCAGATTGAACTTATTTTAAAAAATTCGAATAGACTTTAGAAAGAACTTTTGAGAGAGAACACAAATTAAATCTAGCGAATTAGAATTTTCAAATAGCTTAAAAAATATATTTGATATTGCAGATATGATATATTACTATATTCACCAATAGAATGAAGGATAACAGCAGAGGATAAGACAAGAGTATAAAGGATACTCATTTTTCTAACAAGAGGAAAAACTGGTTAAGGCGTTAATGAAGAATTTGGTTATATAATAGTCTGATTAACAAATATTCTGGTGTTTTATGAGGACAGATTTATTACAGTCGTTATCTTATACATTGAAGACATAATAAGCCTCAAGCTTGTCTTTTTGTGATTTTTGCATTTGAGAAGTCAGTATCAAGAAAAAAAAAAATTTACTAATTCGTTAAAACTGATATCACAATTTCTATAGTCGTATACGTTTTGGGCGTCGATCATAGACAACTTTATCAATTTTGGGATATATTGGAGTCCTTTCTTTTTCCCTGACGACCGTAGTTTTGTCTTGAAATAAGCATGAGCATAATTAAAATACTAAATTATCAGAATTTAAACCCCAAAATTGTCTAAAAATAGGGGCCTTTAAAATCCTAAGATTTTCAGTCCAAATTAATAATTGAATTTTCAGCATCAAAATACTTGAACTTTAGAGCAAAAGAGAGAAATCTCCAAAATAATTTAAATTTTTAACAAAATTGTTACATTTTTAAACCAAAAATACGAATTTTTCAACAAAAAGTTGAATTGTGAATGAATGAGTTAATTTTCAAATAAGCAAGATAAATTTGTGATTCAAAGGAGGCTTTAACAAAATAGTTTAGTTTTTATCAAAATAGTTCAATTTTCATGGCAAAAAGGCATTTTTTTATGAGGGAGTTGCATTTCGAAACAAAAAAGTTCATTTCCTACCAAGAAGGATGACTTTTCCAACATAAAAGATTAATTTTCTACTAAACGACAAATTTTCAACGACATATACTAATTTTCAACTAACAAACATAAGTTTTGAAGAAGAAATGAAATATTAGTTAAATTTTCAGTTCAAAGATTACTTTCTGGCCAAAAAAAATATAATTCTCAACCAGTTGAATCAAACAAAGTCCTCTAGAATCTTTACCACATTCTCTTCTCAGCTTCTTTTATCCTTCATTCCTCTCCAACATCATTTCCATACATGATCCCATGTTTCTCTTTCCACTCAGATATTCTGCACTTTCTATTATCTTTCTTTTCCCTACATATATCTTCTCTTACCGCGCTTCTTAATCTAAATTTGTCCATTTTTGCTTATCTTTTCTCTTTTCATCCCTTTTCTAAATATTTCGGTAGTCTTTACATTTTTATCATCTTATATGATATATTACATTTTGATTCCTGAATAATCTCCCGTCTTCCCATTAATTGTCTTTCCCTGTATTATTTCTCCAATTATTCATAGTTTACTTCAGTCCCCTACCCGTCCTATCTCTAGAATTTTATTGCTTGACCTCTTCTTTCCAATACCTCCTTGAAACACTTTTTATCGAACCCCCTTCCCTTTCCCATCCTTAGATTCCCCTCAAACTTCCATGTCCTCTTTTCCGCTGAAATATTCAATTTATCACTTTGCGTTTCTTCTCTTATTATGAATCAAGGCGACTTCCATTCTACCGCTAGCGTTCTTCTTGTATACCTTTCTTGTAACTTGTCAATCTCTTTGCTTTTCTTCCACCCCCATATCTCTGCTTCAACGACTTATAACGGCTTTTTATCCTTTCTGTTGTATGAGCTCTATGATCTCGATTTATTGGTAAGGTCTATTCCAAACATTTAAATTACTTTACTTCTTCAAACTTTGCTCCCTTCCATCTCCTGGTCCATTCTTTTTTTCTTCTCCCTTCTTGTCTACATTTTATCAGCTTTGCCTTTTTTAGATTTGAATGTAACTTTTCCTCATGTAGGTATTTCCGCAATTCTGTAATTCGGCCTGCTAGTGCACATATTTTTCCCACCGCATCTACTGTACGTCCTTATCTTTTCATTTCTTTCTGTATGCCAGATATTTGTATATTAAATGAAATTGGGCTCAGAGTACAACATTGTACTTTTGAAAAGCAAAATAATTTCAACAGGGTGTATATTTAATTGTTCACAGAAATATATAGAACAGATTATCCAAAGAAACTTTTATCGCCAAAAGTTTGGTTTCATTCAATAGGATCTCTCGGAAGGAAGTAAATCCTAATATTTATTCAAGATTTTCATCTGAAAATCAAACAAATAGTATCTCAACTTTCATATTGTAAGAAAAAAGTTAAACGAAGATTCAACTTTTATTACTGTAAACTCATGTTCATTTTATTAATTCAGTCTTGAATAGTTCAATTTTGAGTAGAATTTCTATTATTTGAAATCTAATATTTGCGTAATTATGAATTCATTGATATCTTCCCAGTTATGTACCCAGAGAGAAGATTCCTTGCGTTTGAAAAATTAGTTGCCCTAATAAGGGCCGTTGCGTTTTCTTGTAGCTTCCAATTATTTCAGCATCTTTCTCCGCCGTAGGCTTTTCGTTCTGTTACGGGTTCGACATATATGAATTCATGTCTTTATAATAGCCAGACGTCCAAGGCTTTCATACCCACCGGGTTCTTTTTCGCAAGGCCACCACCTCCGGGTGCTCCTTGTATATAATCACTTTCTCCAATGGCTTCCTGGTCGACGGGTTGTATCCGTTGGGTATATGCTGCGGGTTCCACAGAATGACCAGGTCGGTATCTAAAGTCAGAACAGCAGCGCAATACTGTTTCGCGGCGATCGGAATAATTGTCTTTCCCGCTAGCATTTTTTGGGCCTGAACTTTTCTGCGACGTCGTAGAGCCCGCCTCGGGCTGATGTCGGTCCGTGGTGGTGGTTCGAACCGGCCAAGAGGCGATAGGGTGATCGCCGATTGGGCCGCCTACTGATGTAGGTAGGAGACTGAAATTTCCACCTCCTGGTGACGATCGATGACTAACAGCTCCTGCTGATCGTGATGGGAGAGCTCCGCCTCAAACTCGTGGTTGGGACTTGTCAACTCGGGTTGGCGGTCGATGTTTGGACTGATCGCAAGCTCCTGCTGATGATTTGGTGATGGCATCCCAAGAATCTTCGCTGAGCTCTCCTCTTCCCAAAATGCAGCCCCATCCAAAAGAGTCTCCGGGCACTGCTTGTTAGAACAACCCGCAAGATTTCTCTTTAATGGACACTGGATTTATTATTCGGTAGAACAACGCCTATCGAGTGCGGTCTGATGGGATGACCCCAAGCCGTTGATGTACCAAGTGAAGCGTAAGAGCAAAAACAAAATTTTTTTGAACTTTAAACATATTCCTTGTATAAAATTTGCTCTGAAAAGAGCAGATGGTGATATCATATTGACAAGGTGTATTCAAGAAAGACAAATTTTTGAAATAGAACTTTATTTAATAATCTCTCCGCCCTAGGCTGGTACTCAGAGAGAAGAGCGTACGTGCGGTTTCGAGCTAGTCGAGAGGCAAAGTGTGTGTCGGTGGACGAAACGCGTCCTTTTATGAGAGAGCGCGCAAGCCCTCCCACTACGCTGACCGAGCGGTCTCTTCCACTCCGCGCGGACGTCAAGCTCGGTCAACTCTGTGGGAAATAAATGGCGATATTCCGCGCCATCTGTGATGAGCCAGAGAACTGCAGACGCGTGCATGTGTTGGTCATCATATATGTATATGCCCCTTCCTTACATGTGTTGAATACTAAAATAATTCAACAAAAAAGGAATAATAAAGACAAAATGAAGCAAATCAGAAACGAAATATGGGAAATTAAAGATAATTATCATTCTATTTCCCATTTTACGTATCGAATTCACCTAATTTTGCCTCTATTTAAAGGACTGCAGTACAGAACTACATAACCAACAAAATCACAGCCACAAGCCACATCAAACCATTTGCCGCGCACGGGCTTTTTACATCGCCCCACCCGTTGACGTTGAAAGTTACCGCCATCTGCGATGAGCCAGAGAACTAATATCGCACCGCTCAATGCCTCGCTGTTCCCGCGCCCAAGTCCTAAAAATTCGTCATTTCGCTGTACAGAGTTGACCGAGCCTGGAGAAAATCGAGTAGTGTGAGTTTCGTCGCTGAGTCCCCACTCCGCGCGGAAGTTGAGTAGTGGGAGTTTTGTCGCGGAGTCTCCCACTCTCCGTTGATGGATCAATAAGAGAATAGCTTACCGGAGATTGGCACGCTGTTCCCACAAGGCACGCGATTGGTTCTAAATTGTTGGCGCGCGCGACATAATTAAAGTTGCCGGATTTCTCTTCCTCCCTCTGAGTTCAGAATTACATATTTGTTTACACTAAGATATCAGATAGTCAATAATGAATTTATCTTCGATATTAATTTGCGTATATATATTTTATTAATAATATTGATTATTCATATTATTCCCACCCTAAATAATTATAATTCTTATTATCGATAATAATTCTATTATCGATACAATATAGCATATGTATATATATATATATACATATACAATAATATATATATAAAGATAAGTATTAAAAAAAGGTTGCAATACCATATATAAAATGATATCAGACCACCTAGAATATAATAATTTTAACTCAATCTAACGTAATGTAGCCAGATATACCCTAATTTAATATAATCATGCGAATCTGAATAATATGTGACGAGTAGTAATATTAATATCAATATGGAAAAAGTAAATCTAAAAATTATTCGCAATGGAAGAAGAACCAAGTTTGTCTTATTTAAACCGAAAAGTATTAAGTGAATCAACTAAATTTGTCAGAGATATTAATAATTGATTAGGCTACTAATAACTCAGAAGAGTTTCAACGAATTATTTTTTTTAATTTTTCAGAAAGCAAATTACAAAAATAAGTGAGCACCGTCGTAGGCAAGCTTGGCTCGTAAAAGTTTCATACCAGGCGTAAGTTTGTTGACATGTGCCCTAGCGATGACTCAGGGTGGGTCAGGTACCTGCGAACAATATGATGGGAAAGCAAGGCTCGTCGAGGTGAGAGCTGGAAACACGAATTTGTAAAACCCTAGCTCGTAGGAGTTTACAAGCAGGGGTTCTCAGAAAAAAACTTCAGAGTTTTCTAGTCTGCTTTCCTATACATTGAGGATGTATATCATAACAATGAGGAATAATGCGTATCAGGGATTACTCCCTACGGGTTTCTGACAAGAAAATCCACCTTCGGATTCACACGTATACTATTTTAAAATTCTCTGGTGCAATTTGCTGGCCAACTGGACATTCCCCTATTTCTTCTCGCCTCAGTAACTGAACCTGGTTGCTAACAATGTTTATTTTCGCCCGCCTTACCCTCGAACCATATATTCCACGAAGAAAACCAGTATTATCTTCGAGAATTGCAAAAGCGTCGCCATTAGCTGTTGATAATACAGTAAATTCTTTTGCAGGAAAAGGTTCAAATTTATTATGTCCTATTCTCCTCCGAATTTGTTGATCGGCAGGAAAAACATATTTCCGAAACTCAAATCGCTGGTTTGGATTCGTATGAGGAATGAGCCAAACATGTTTCAATACGTCGAAAGGAGTCCTGGAATGAAGAATAGGCCTGACAGGGGAGAGAGTTCTACCAGAAAAATCAGAAGGTCCGTAACCATGACTGCGTTCACCATCAGGGAAACCGCCGGTTTGTAAACTTAATTCTGCAAACAGAAATAGAGGATCTTTTTTGTCAGTAAATATACGTATTAATTTTCGACTTGAGTTTTGTTAACAACTGTGATATGTAATTTTTCCCGATATTATTCGTTGCTGATTTATCTGGGTTTTGTTTCAACCAGACTATATTCTAAGGGGCAGTAGTGTTTACAGGGACAAGACCAAACCAGATTAAAACATGGACTGCTCTTCAAAAAGTTAACAAGAAGTGAAATTCATCTTTTCTTTCTTAGTTCCACTAAGATTATTAAAAACACCAGAATAGCAATCTGAAGACCTGGGTTCAAATCCCAGCACAAAAAATATTGTGTTCCTTCTTACCCATCGCCTTTTACATTATTGTCTTATTAACAAAAAATCTCTCCGCTACCAGGAGTCTAGTTAAAGAAGAGTCTACTGGAAAGGGGATAAATGTATTGTTATACCTCTTCTTTTTATTGATTAATGTTGTTGTTTTTATATATTGGAGACAAATACATAATTATATTTTAGGGTTAGGGGGTACAAAGGCTATTTGGGTATGCAGGGTAAAAAGCAATTCCTGACATGGATAATCCCAAATTTTAACTAGAGCAGGGAAAAAAAGGAAGGGGGAAAAAGGTCAATGGTTTGAGTAGATGGAAAAAATGGCATCTGGAGTTTCGTGCGCCAACCCTCCAATAATCTTCAGTTTCATAGGGTAAAGTGCTATAATAGGTGCGCGCTGGCTGTTTTGAGGGCTCATTCATGAATTACATATCCATGGTCATGGGCTGTTCATGAAAAAGTAGCTAAATGTATATTTTCTCATGCAAAATGTTCAAATAATTAACTGCGATTATTCACTAGCAAAGTATCATAGCAAAGATAGGTAATACATTTTTAGTTGGTTTTGAAAAAAATTGCAATATGGTCATTTAAAACAAAAACATTATAAAAATTCATTGAAGATTGGTTTGTGGACAGACCTTTATCCACAAAAAGTACTTTTGGTCACACTGTGCGACCCAGATATCACTCTTTTTCTTATACCTTATAAGGTGGTATCCGTGAGGGCTAGGGAGGGGGGGCTTACCTTCACGGATACCACCTTTTTTCATCCGCTCACACCTTTTTCCTTTTTCCGCCTTCATACTCCTTTCATAATTCTCGCCAGTTAAAATGCAGAAATAGAAAGGACACACAATAGGTCAAGAAAAGAGGCGCTATGTGATCCCAACATTTTTGTAATGCAGCTGAGCCAGGAATTAAAATTTAATAATTTTCTACCTTTTCACGTTTGATCGCAGTGTAGAGAATTACTTCATGCCCTAAATATCCCCATAGTCTTCATACCCTCTAGCCCTAAAACACAGTTATTTCTGTTCAAAATATTAAGACGACACTAATCAATGAGAATAAGAGGTATGAAAATACATCAATCCCCTTTCCAGTATTCCCTGTTTGCCTAGACCTGAGAAAGAAAAGCGTGGATTTCTTAAATTTTCGATAGTAAGAAGTAAGAAGATCTCACCAAGGCTTCATCAAAAATCGCGACCATCCCTGAAGGAATCTGAACTAATGTATTCTATTTAATGCCACTTAAATCTAATTTTGACTGAATTGAAAAAATACATAATCAAGCAGAATAGTCCCCCTTGTTGTATATCATAAACCCCTTGTGGCAATGTTGCGAGGCAAGATGGAAGGGTTATAAGAGGTAATAAAAGAATTAAAAAATACGCTACAAGATGAGATATTGAATTGTAATTGCAAAATCTGTAAAAGTTTCCCTATTCATTTAGTGAAAAAAGTTATTTTTTCCATCATAAATCAAATTTTAGGACTTATTTTATTATTTATTTGAAACAATTTGTCAATACTTTTTAATAAAGTTGCTACAATACATATTCCATGCGGATTACTCTTTTTTATTTCAATACTAGATTCACTAAAACACATTTAAAATTTTGAAAAAAGTTTCTCAACTGATGCGACATTTTTGAGGTTCAGCATGCCAGTGCACTCTCTGAGATTTACCACTTCATAAATCATATGATCCTAAATGAATTTTACCTGTTAGAAATGCAGGACGAGCAAATCTAGCTTGAGGAGACCTGGACCTAATTCGTGGACTACGTCTGCGAGAAGAATAAGGTCGACAACCAGGGCGAGGAGTATCTGGCAAAACAGCGCCATTTTGGTAATACTGAAACTGTGAACTTAATTCTAAAAAGAAGAAATACAGAATTACTTTTTTTTGTTAGAACATATTTGTGTGTTGGTATATCATGGGCCTCTTGTGGCAATATTCTGAGGCCGGATTAACGACAATCAGGAAAGTTTGCCCTGGGGCCCCTGCGAAAATTCTTTCTTTTTTTGGAAAATGTAATTATTTTGTTAGAAGTTGAAGTATTTTTTTTAGTTATTTCTTTCGTTAATTCAACTGGTTTTTTAATAATTCGTCCTTTTGGGTGAAAAATTAATATGTTTTGGTGAAAAATCTTTTTGTTTATTAAATTTAAATATTACTTTCTCTTGGGGGGGGGGGGGGGTAAGACAAAACTACTGTCGTCAAAGAAAGGCGACAGGGGAATGGAAGACCGCCCAAGATTGAAAACGTAGCTTTTTCCCATTGATTTTGACCCCCCCCCATTCATGAACGTGGAGCAATTGACTCCAGCACCTCCTAGATTTTCGGTACCAATTCAAAGAACATTATTAAGTAAGGTATTCTGTAGATATTAGGATCTCTAATTTCTTCCACTATTGTTCATGAGTTTTTGAATGAATCATACCGGGTTTTGGTGTAGGATGAGATGATCTGGCAGCAGGAGACCTGGATCCAGTTGGTGGAGACACCGACCTGCCCAGAGAAAGAGCAAGAGAAAGAGAAGTCCTGACAGGAGAATGATATCCGTCGGAAGAACGAGAAGGTGTGTAACGTAAAGCACCTGGAATCGAGTTGCTATCAGGTGAACTCTCAGACTGTAAACTTATTTCTGCAACAAGAATATGGTATTGTGATAGATATTAAATGATTAATATTACGCAAAGATAAAAAATATTGTGAATTAAACTTGGATTGAATGGCAAAAGTTAATTATTTTGCAGAAATTTATACTGCAATTTACAATTTATTGTTATTAGGAATAGAAATTATGGAAATTTTTGTTAGATTTTTTAGATTTCTACAATGTCTTCATAGCCAAGGCTAATCATTGCTACTCTCAGGCATAGTTTTTTGTACAAGTATTTTTATATTTGAGTTTTCATTTCTTTCGTGATTCAACATTCAACATTCAAAAATTGAACATTTTAACAGTAAACATTTAACAATTTAACATTTATTATCATTATGAATTAATTAATTAAAAAAGTTATGTAATAAAACACTGAACAATATAAAAAATAAAAACTCATATCAGAATGAGTTTGCAAAATTTAGTGCTTTACGTCAACATTGTCTGGAACTGCCTAAGTGGCACACCATAATCATTCTATATTTACATTTACACCTGTTTATGCTCTTAATCCGTTATTACATTTAAAAATGAACATACTTGCAGTAATGAAAATACAAAACGTCTTTTTATTTGAGTTTTAATTAATTCCCACTGTTGTATAATATATTTCAAGTAAGAATCGTTATTCATGCAGGCCAAAAGAATTCCGAAAAGGTTTTATAATACCGAGTCAGTTATCATCGACATGTGAAGTCAATTCAACTGCTGCAAAAACCTAACATTCTCCGGACAATTCATCTTCTACTTGTTCAACTGCGACTATTTCTCATTGAGATTCGACTGATATTTCTCATAATTCTTCAGAGGGCTTTTCGATTACATGGTTTTGTGAAGCGGAATTTGCTACAAAATCATCAGATGCTTCAAACGATTCATCTTCGAGTATTTCAACGGCAAATACTTTCCATCTACAGTTAGCTAATAAATAAACTTAGATTTTCCATGATTTTTTGGAAGCCCTTACGATTGAAATGGGTTTTATAAACACAGAGAATTCAACTCCTAGGAAAGCATCAGATGATTTGAATTAAATATCTTTAAATAACTAAACAGTGATGAATTCATCGCATCCAGATTCGCCTATATATGGAGCTACGATGGGTTGTGAATCCAAACTCGTTAGGTCATATGGATCTTTGAAAAGAGCTTAGTTCAGGTGCTTCTTAGGAAAGGATACATACACTCATGATTGTCGTCTGAAATTCTGGGGTAATGCGAAAGCTATGGAAGCTGAGCTTGCTATGCGTTGATTGCACACAGAAAATTCAAAAGCTCACAATCTTAAACTAGCGGTGCTGATTGGAGATGACGATTGCTCAACTACATCAGCTTGTCAAGAAGTCTCCTCTCATCCTATTAGCAAATAATCCGACATAAGCGATGCTGCAGGTGGTGTCCGAAAACAACTTTATGACATAGCCATTGAACGTGAAGAACTCAATTCAACTGCAATAATATTCCTGCATCGGGATTTCACATAAGCAGTTGCCCAAAATAAATGCAATAGTATAGGTATGGCAGAAGCGATTTGAATCATGCTGCACCATGCTTTTAATCATTATGTAAATTGTAAATTGTGGATCAGTGGTGTGGTTACTTGAAGAATAAAGATACATACAGAAACTCATACCTGGAAGAAAAAAAAGAAGCTATTTGAAGACATGAGAACAATTTTTTGCCAATTAGCTGATAATGCTGAAAAGTTTGCAGTCGGATCCTCGAGTTATCCTAACAAGAATTCAAATACAAGCGAATGGAACGAGTAAGCGGGTAAAAAAAAGATTTCGATAAAAACTACAAAATTCAATAGAAATCGTATGGTATTGAAAAAACGTCGCTCTGCTTTGCTGAACAGAAAGAAACAGAAATAAGTTACGTATGAGAGCAATTTTTAATTTTTGACAACGCCTGCAGTCGAATATGTTGTCATGGATGCTTCCAGTAATGACGAGGAAACCAAAAATGATAAGATGCTAATCGTCTTGCTTGACCTAGAAACAACAAGCATGGCTGGCGATTGTGACATTTTGCAAATTGGTGCAAAGTGTGGCACTTCCTCTTTTAATAATTGAGTAATTTCCACTAGAAAGATATTACTGTCTGTTAACAGGTTATATGAATACCTCAACGGTTTTTAAAAAACATACAAATCGTCGGGGAAGGGAGAATGTTAAATTAAAGATTTGGCAGCATGGCTAAATATAGCAAACGCTAAGTCGCATAATGCTATCGTGATATAGACATTCTGCACAAGATTTTGAAAAAAGCGAATACTGGACACGATATTTTGTTTAATTCAGCAAAGACTTTTGACGAGAAAACTCAGAAATGGGAACAAAATATAAAAACTGAGAAGTTTTTAGAAACTTTGAACCCACTGGAAAAGGTAGTAGGTGAAAGTACCATATATGCCAGAAAGTCGCTATAAAGTCGATTACCTTTTGAGGAATTAAAATGGCGTTCAAATTGTCTGATTCACTTGGTATATCTAATCTCTTGAGCTTATTTCGTAAGTAATAAAGAAACCTCTTACAACACGTTTTGAAATATTTATTCGAGTGAGATACCTCTGCGGTTGACAGAAAAGTCTAGTTAAAGCACATTCTCATAAAAATGACTAAAAATTACGCATACTTGTTTGCTTGTAAACTGAGAAAATATAAGCTTATTTTAATTGTTTTAAAACTGCCAAAAATTACACATAATCAAAATTTGTTTTGTTATTTTTAGATAATGTAGGCATATCTGCGGTTCCAAATTTGATCTTATTTCAATTATATTCTCATTGAAAAAGCCAAAAAGTACACTACTCATTATTTCTGAATTTAATATTATCATGCTATTATTGATTAATATTAAGAAGATAGCTGGCAGAATTCTTGCATAATAATTATTTTTAATCCTAACTAATTTCAATAGAATTTGCATAAACTGCAATTTTTTCTGATAGTCGTTATATAATTAATCATTTCCTTTATCATTATAAAAAAATATAATCAAGTTATACTCATGTGACCTTTAGCACCCACCAAAAGCGCCTGCTTTTAGTACAATCTTGCGGCAGTTGACCATTCTCTAATACCACGGCCCTGAATTATATAACTTCTAAAACTTTGTTCTATTCTTTCGATGAATTTCTCGAAAATTAGGTAGCGGATTGACTTGAACTTTGCAATAGTATTATTCAATATACATGCAGCGTATTCTCAAAATCGCAGAAAATCTAGTTGCTAAAGTGCCTTGCCAAATTCAATTATGTGCTATGAAATGTCATTTCCTTACGAGAGCCCCATGTTGAATTCAAATTATATAAAAACGGGCTTGCGAATTGTTCTAAAAATTTACAATCAGTTTGAAAATTTAATAAGGATAATTTTTTGGAGTTTCAGTGATATCTATTTGGGTTTCAAATAATGTTATTACATCCTTAAATGGATACTCCTATTTTTGTATATCATAAACCATTTGTGACAATATTCTGCCGTCCTAGTGTAAAAAAGATACGTCAGTGCAATGGATAAGTCGACCTAAACGACCATGCCACTAACGTAAGGGTTTTTTTAAGGACGGCAGTATTGTGGAACACGGATTAGTTTTTTCTGTTATGTTCCAGATTGTTTTTCGTATACGTTGGAAAAAAGCAATTGTGAGAGAATGCTAATAAACTTTGACAGATTGTTGTTTGCGAATTGCTTAAAAATGAAGCTAATATTGTAGATTTATTATAATATTCACCAATAGAATAAAGGATAACAGTCAAGGATAACGCCAGAGTGTGAACGATCCTCATTTTTCCAACAGAAGTAAAAACTGATTAATACGTTAATGACAAATTTAGTTATCAGTTCAATTAGAGATTATTCCAGGGCTTAATTAGAGTATATAATAAATGTATTATAGTCGTTATCTCATAGATTATAGACATTATATGCGTAAATCTTCTTACTGTGATATTTAAATTTTGATAAGTCGGTATGAAGAAAAAAAACGTATTCATTTTTCAAAACTGATATAAGAATTTATATAATCTTATACTTTATAGGGGCCGTCCAGAAGCTACGTTATCAATCTTGGGCTATATTTGAATTATTAAGATTTCCAGTTGAAATATATTGCATTTTCAATCAAATAGCTGATCTTAAAAAAAAGATGTTTTCGACCAGAAGATATAAATTTTCAATCCAAAACACCAAATAATCAACATTGATGTTGATGTATCACCAACGGCGATACCACGCTGAAAAGACCAGTTCTCGTCAGATCACTGAAGTTAAGCAGCGTTGGGCGCGGTTAGTACTTGGATGGGTGACCATTCGAGAATACTGTGTGCTGTTGGCCCACGGTCGGTGTGGTGAGCCCACACTTGTAGTAGTTATTTACTACAAGAAACTATCCACCTAGAAACACTACCCGAATCGGGTAGTGTCACGCCTACCCTGAAAGGGAAATGGCTTAATGGTATAATGATGAGCATGAGTCGAATTGAACAGATTTTGTATACGATTCTACTCAGCTGTGATTGAATCTAAAAAAAATCCGAATTGACTAATAGCATATTTAAATAAAAAAGTGTTTTTCAAACTGTTAAACCATGCAAGTATACCTGTAAAATGAAACATCATTGTAACCGATGAAAAAGTTGAATATAATTTTCTTTTTTTTTTTTTTACTTTGAAACTTAGAATATTTAATAACGCAGCCTCGCAAAAAAGGTAGGTTGTCCGACGGACAAGAGTGATCACATCCTATGGATTTTGGGTCGCCGAAACCGAATTTAATGTCAGAATTGCGCCAGCACCCTCAGCTTGTCTTCTAAGCTCAAAAAACATCGTTCTCTGGCTATTTTTACATTGAAAAATATGTAAAACAAACGTGTTTTTTCAATCCCGACCACAAATTTGGATTCAGCAGTGAAATATACATAGAAATGTTTTTTTTTAGTGTGCTGCTACTAATACTTTGCGGCGGGGGAGGGGCTGCACAGAGAAAAATACCGTAAAAACTTGCTGAAAAAAATTTGAGATTTCGCCAAACCAGAGTCGTCACATCCTATGGATTTCGTGTCGCTGAAACCGAATCCATAGGATGTGACTACTCTGGTTTGGCGAAGCATCAAATTTTTTTCGGCAAGGTTTTACGCTATTTTACTCTGTATTTTCTATGCATTGTTCGCCGCTGAATCCGAATTTGTGGTCGAGATTTAAAAAAACACGGGTTCTTCTACATTTTTTCAAAATTCAAAAATAGTACAGAAGAATGTGTTTTTTAAAATTAGAATAAAATCTGAGAGGATGTGACTACTCTTGTCCGTCGGATAATTCCCTAATTTGTTTTTATTGATTTAAAATATCAGGCATTTTGAATTTTAAATAATTGTTTGTCTTGCCAATTTTTATACAAAAAATCATCCTGACCAAAAAAATAGTTTAGCCCGCATTAAATTTCTATGATTTTCTTTTTCACAATTTATTTTATATACAAAATAAATTTTCCTATCTGAAGATGTAGTTTAGTGATGATGAAACTCACAAAACAACTCCCTCATATTACTACGAATCTGAATGAAAATCGATAAAAATATTAACCAAGAATAGAATAGTTAAAGTCTTAGGTTAAAAAATTACTTCTCAAGAAGAAAAAAAATGGAATTTTCAAACAGTTAAATGTTAAATTTAACCAAAAAAGACGTATTTTTATCAAAATAGTTTAACCCTTAACCGAAAGATTAATTTTTCACAAAATAAACTAATTTTCTACCGTATAGTTAAATTTTTGACTGAATGAGGATAAATTTTCAATGAAGTGTGGTATAATTAAGTCATTAGGTACAAAATTAGTTTTAAACAATTATTTCTGTACTTCGGCCTGTGAGTGCTTATTTAGATATTGCAAAATAAAGTACGAATTGTATTTATTATCATGATTACTCTAATATTTGTTCCTGATTTTGCATTTAATTTTATCCTCAGCTACCGTGAACATGTTATATCATTACAATAAATGTATCACAGAAAAAACTGAAGTTAAATTTTGTTGCATGTAAAATTTTCGGCTGTTAAAAATTACATGCTTTTTGGCGAAAGTTTATCTTACGATGGAATAAAAGCTGTCATCTGCTACGTCCTTTGCAGCCCTGGAAAAACGGCAAAGTAAGAATGAAAAGCTATAAATCAGGACACCAGAGTCAAAACAACTTTTTACTTACCTAATTGTTATTTTAAAAATGATTAGACTTTTCGCTGACGAATCAAAACGTATTTTTCGTGAATGTGAATAAAGAACTTGACACAATAACAACAACGATCGTCACCATCTTTAAAGATTACTCCATGGCTTATGTAGTTCATAAGATGGTAACCGATCTTAAAAGATTTTATCGTGATACTTTCTGCCACAGTCGGTATTGTAGGTTAGGAACAAAACGAAAAATAGGAATCGAATTAATTTTGACGTTGGAACATTCAGTGGCGGATCTAGGTATTTGCCGCCCTTAGGCTAACAGAAATTTTCTGCTCTTAGGCTAACATAAATTAACTACTCGATTTTGAATCTGCAGTAAGACATGTACCCTGGCGAAAGTTTTTACAGTCAAAAGTTTTTTTTTACAGTTTGGACAAAAATGATTTTTCGGACCGACTGAAAAATCCCGAAAATAAAATTCTCGACATTGTAAAATTTCCGAGCTGGAAAATTCGCGATTAATAAATACCAAAAAACAGTTAATATTATTACCGAATTTGAAAATTTCCGACAGAAAGTTGCCGAATTATAAGATATCTGAATTAGAAAATTCCCGAATTTAAATAATTAATTTTTTTCAACTGAATATTATTTATTTATTTATTAAGAATACAATAATCAAATATTTATATTTAAGAAAATGTTTAATGTTCAAAGTTTCTAAAATTATTGTTTGAATTCCAAATAACAATATTTGAAATAAAAATTTAAAGGACTGAAAAGTTCCGGAAAATAAAATTCCCAACTCTGTCAAATTCCCGAATTGGGAAATTCCCGAATAATACAATTTTCGAATATGTGATAAAAGTCCCGATTAATAAAATTCCCGAATAATGAAATTCTCGAATTGGAAAATTCCCGATTAAAAAATTTCTGAACAGGTTACGGTATTACCGAAATAGATAGTTTCCAACAGCTTATAATATTACCGAATTTAAAAATTCTCCACAGAAAATCGCCAAATTATAAAATATCCGAACTAGAAAATTCCCGAATTTAAACAAATATAATAATCAAATATTTTTATAAAGAAAAAAATTATTTTTAATGTTTAAAGTTTCTAAAATTATCTTTCAACTTTGAAATAACAATGATTGAACAAAAATATATTTCTGGATGAAAATTGTCTTCAAGTATTGTTATTTTGAATTCAAAAAAATTATTTTAGAAACTTTGATCAGGAAAAAATATTTTTTTTCATACAAATATTTGATGATTGTATTTTTAATAAATAAATAATATTGATTGAAAAACAATTTTTTCCCATTCTTTCGGGAGTTTCAGGAATTCAGGAATTTTTTATTCTGGAATTTTACAATTCGCGAAATTTATTACATATTCGAAAATTTTGTTATACGGGAAATTCCCAATTCGGTTATTTGACAGGGTCATGAATTTTATTTTTTAGGATTTTTCAGCCGTCCAAAAATTTTCATTCAAAAATATATTTTTTCAATAATTGTTATTCAAGATTTAAGCAGTAATTTTAGAAACTTTAAACATTACAATTTTGTTTTGATAAAAATATTCGATTATTGTATTTATCATAAATAAATAATATTCATGAAAAATTATTTTCATTTGTCTAAATTCGTGAATTTTATGATTGGCGAATTTAATTTTTCGGGGATTTTCTAAATCAGGAATTTCACAGTCTCAAGAATTTTTCAGTCCTCCCAATTTTTCACCATAAGTGTATTTGGATATTATTTTTCATTTCGAGAAAGCTATTTAATTAATCTTATAATTTAATTGAATAGTTTTTAGAAAATAAAGAATAATGTTTTTTATATTAAATAATTACTTATGGTGAAAACCCATTTTTTTCTGAGTTTTGAAAAAATTAAGTTTTATCCCAACGCGATTGGTATTATTGTTTATCCCTCAGCTTTCAGACATCTTTGATTTCCCAACCTGAAATACCTGATGGAATATACTTAAATTTCTATCAATATTGTCTTAATATAAAATGTCATCTACAGTACAAAATTAATATTTTCAATTTAAATTCAATATTTTTGATAAATATTTATTTAATAACTTTTTAAAATAAAATTTTACGATTCAGGGTGCCCTCATACGTAGCAAAACTTCTGAGTTAAAAAAATTATTTTTCTGAATTTTCGAAAAATGAAGAAGAAAAATTTTTTCCTGATTTTTCTGTTTGAAAATTAACTTGTTGAATGATAATGAAAATTTGAAGCATGAAATAAGGTCGATAGGAGTTGTAGTTGTTCAGAAATCATCTTTTAGCTTCAAAATTTCACTCCGTAAAAAGGCTTTTATATTAAACTGCAATACTGACGTATCTCGAAACTTTCAAAACGGAAATTCCTATCTCATAACTTGTGAATTATGGTTAAGATCATAGTAAATATGGCGACTTTTTAGAATGTTGTCGAGTGCTTTATTGACAGTCATGAAAAATATATAACCATTCGTCCGCAATAAGTGGAATTATTTTTTAAATGAAATGGTAATAAGTGCAATGTTTTTAAAAATTTGGTGTCCTGATTTCCAGACCAATTTCATCCATACCTCACTGTTCTTTGCACTGCTGTCAACTTCATAGCAGAAGACGTTTTTTCGCTGACAAATTATTCCGAGACAGTTTAAAAACACGGAATTATCTCAGTTTCGTTTAAAGTTTATTCGACAAGGTTATTTTTTGTTGCAGTTTATCTTTTGTTTTTTTTGTGATATTATTACAATTCATATAATAGGCATCGATATTAAAAACAGACGTATTTTCCTTGTCTTTTATTTATAATTATTGATAATTATTATTTATAATTATTCTTATATTATTTATAATGATTTATAAATAGAAAAAAGTGCGCATCCTATAAAAAAACAATTGTGTTATTATGCATTTTATTGCAGCTGGTGTCGCTTGTCCAAAAATTTAATTTATTTTATTCTCAAATCAGTTTTTTACAAATGAAACAAAAACTACGCGTCCAATCAAAAAGTGATTTGAAATAAATTTGTAGATCTTTTTTGAATGCACAATTTTTGTCTTTACATATTTTTGTGTATCTTGTATATTTTGACCGCAAAATGGAATTTTTAATTTTTAATTATTTTTTTGTGAGATAAAAATTTGAATTTTCGACTTTTCAAGAAAATTAAAAAAGTCTCATAACAATATTGTAGGGTTTTCAGAATGAAAATTGTTCTTGTCTTGACTTTTTTTTTATATCGTGCGTTGTTTGGCTTAAAATGTTCATTTTCGTTCGTTTTTTGGAATTTTGTGAATGAAAAAAATGAAGAAAAAAAATATTGTAAAAGTAATTTTTGTTTTATCGAAAAAAGTCATTAAGATACATACATTATTCTCTCCTTGAGTAATACGAACATTCGTACGTAGAATTTTTAAATTGGAAAAAATTGGTCTCAAAAATTTTTAAAAGGCGCTCACTTTTTGAATTTTTATCCAAAATGGCTGGCTAATGAACTTGACCTTCATTTTAGGATACTTAAAGGTTATACCAAAGCCCAATCCAATCTGTCAATTCTTTCAAAAGTTATCGTGCTAACAATATAAAAATCTACAAAAATACACACCCATATACATACATACGGACAGACAGACACATTTTCAAAAACTTTTTTTTTTTGGGTTCAGAATGTCTCAAAACATGGACATTTGACAAAAACGGAGATAGTCAAATTTTACACAAATTAAATACCTTCTCTGATGAGAACGTAAAAATATAACACGCTTAGAAATTAATAAATGTGAGAATGGTAAATTTTTGAAAAACTGAATTGCGTGCTTTTTGAAATTATCTATTTCCAGGCATGCAGAATTTTTGCTTCCTCATAGAGGAAGCTTTGTAATGGTAACATTTTCCAAAATTTTTAAATTCATTTAATTAAATCTTCCTCAATTTGAAACTGTCTAATACAATGTTGTAAGCAATTCTCCGGATGTGTTTGTGTGCGTGTGTGTGTGGGCGTCACACTTTTTTGTGAACACGATAACTTGAAAACGGTTGCAGATAAATTGATGAAATTTGGAGGGCTTATTTTCACCACTAATATCTTGAAACTTTTTTTTTGTAGTAAAACATTTTTCATTAGCACAATTCAAATTTGATGCAAAAATATAAGAGATTCCTTGGTCCGAGCCGAATCGATTAACCTACAATATTAATACATTTTATTAAAGATTTAAAATTGATGCGCTAAACGAATCGATTTGACCTATAACATTGATACATTTTATTGAAGAGTAAGGAAGCTATGGTAATGCATAATATTTGAAAACACGGTTTTTTATAGTAAAAATGTTTTCACTAACATAATTCAAAATTGATGCTAGAACGGAAAAGATTCCGTGATTCGAGGCAAATCGATTGATCTATAATATTAATACACTTTATTGAAGATTAAGGAAGTTATGCTCACTCATAATATTTAAGTTATGTGTTTCAAACAAAACAACTTTTTTCATCGACCTAATTCAAAGTTGACACATGAATAGAAAATACTTTGGATCATACATTTTCAAATAGAATAATTCTGACAATTCTTGTAAAGAAATCATGAAGTTGGGAAAGGGATAGGGTGCGACAGAACTTTTCCATTTCCTTTTCCAGCTCGAAAAGTTATCATTTTGAATAAAAAATTTGATTTGTCTGATTTGTCTTTGTATTTGGAAAAAAAATTTTATTATTTTGTAATTTTGTATTTTCTGTAAATTTCTATTTTTAAATTGATCAAAATGAAGACTTTGGTTTGTCGGTTACTGAAAAAAATAACTAATGCTTCCTCTATGAGGAAGGAAATACATTTGCTAACGGGAAGCAAAGTGCTCGTAAAATGAGCACCATATACTTATCAATTAGTAGAAAAGCCTCAAATATGTGAAATAATTCTCCCTACGTTTCTGTAGATTTTAAAAATGCTTTTTGAAAACAGGGGTCTACTAAATCTAAATTATTTCCTAGAGAACATTCATTAAAGAACTGTCAGAATTTTTTGTCGATTAATCAATCGACAGAAAATAATTAATACTTCTTTAGAATCCCAATACACTAACTTTTTTTTGTTACAAAAACTTTTCCACATAGTTCCAAATTCGATTTCTAAAATTTGGTTTCTACGACCCATCCTACTATATATTTTTCATTATCTTATCCTTACTATGCATAACTATGCACAACTATTCACATAAAATCCCATATTATCTAGAGCCTTACTTCTATTTTTACAATAGCATAGTTTTGGACGTATAGCTGGACGATTGAGTGAGCGAGAGTGCATCCGTAATTTATCTGCTTATACTCTTACATAACCATTCCGTACACATTTTTAAGATTCTACGCGAAGTTTGTTTGCTTCTTCTTTCACTTTTCTTCTACCTAAACCTTGAAATTTTTTTTCCATTCACTCTTTGATTCTTTCTCATTTTTTCCTCTAGCCCCCTCCAATTTTTTCATCCACTCCTCACCCAATTTCACCTCCTCTAGAATCTTTACCACATTCTCTTTTAAGCTTCTTTTATCTTCCACTCCTCTCGAACATCCTTCCCATAAATGATCCCATGTTTCTCTTTCCACTCACATATTCTGCACTTTCTTTTATCTTTCTTTTTCCTATATATCTCTTCTCTTACCGCGCTTCTTAATCTAAGTTTATCCATTTTTGCTTATCTTCTCTCTTTCCATGCCTTTTCTAAATACTTCGGTAGTCTTTTCATTTTTATCATCTTATATCATATATTACATTCTGATTCCCGAATAATCCTCCGTCCTCCCAATAATCGTCTTTCCCTGTATTATTTCTCCAATTATTCATAGTGTACTTCAGTCCCCTACCCTTCCCATCTCGTTAACTTTATCGCTTACCCTCTCCTTTCCAAAAGCTTCTTGAAACACCTTTTTTCGAATCTCCTTCCCTTTTCCATCCTTAGATTCCACTCAAACTTTCATGTCCTCTTTTCCGCTCAAATATTCAATTTATCACTTTGCATTTCTTCTCTTATTATGAATCAAGGCATCTTCCAGTCTACCCCTAGCATCCTTCTTGTATACCTTTCTTCCCAAAAAACAATGCATGCGGACGCACATGGGCAAATGACGTGCAAGCACGATGTGTCGGCAACAATGCAAGCACAGTGACAGCACGTTCTGAGGGTAATAAGTAATCCCGCATAGTGCCTGCACACGGTCTGCATGATATGCAGCATAGCGTGCGTCTATCATGCTCGTCAGGTACTTAGGTCAAAATGTCAGCATATAGCGTGCGGTGAAGAGTGCGGCACAAAAAGCGCATTATTACTAAAAACATAATATAGCAGTTGTGTCAAAATAAAACTCTGATCAAATTCGCTTCATGCTCGAAATTTTTGTTATTTTCCAAGTTTATTTTACAGACAAAAAGTCGAAATAAGAGTGAATAATTATTTTTGTTTGAATTAAATAAACATTTTTTCTTGGGTTTTGATTCGGAAAAATAGCTTGGAGTATAAACAAATTTTGAGGCAAAGAACAAAGTCGGCAAGAGTTGTAATTGTTTAAAAATAATTTTTTGAACTCTAAAATTTTAGCTCCGTGAAAACGCACCATAAGTATTTTATAGTCAAATAATAAAAATAAAGAAAAATATACAACTAGAAGAAAAACTGAAACAAAAATATCTGCCCGCTGCGCAGGCACATTCTCATCGCGGGCAGCTCGCTTCGCTCGCAAGTTTGAGCGCGCCTCAGGCGCGCGTCTTTTGATTCTCGCGCTTCGCGCTCGATAATGTATTAACCTCGTGCTACGCGCTCGGGCTTTGTACTTCCCCCACATTTGTGCACAGACCTTTTAAAATGAAACTTAAACGCATCGGCAACTATCATTTGATGATTTTCACAACGTTTTCATTAAAATTCTTCACAATACAAAAATGCAATATATCTTCTTCACTATTTTTTACTATATTTACTATATTCAGATTTAAAATGATCGAAAACAAGTTTTTCAAGTGCACATTTTTAATCGTTCTACTTCTGAAATTTAAGTTCTTAAATCTCAGAAGTAGAACGATTAAAAATATGCAACTTGAAAAACAATTGAAAGTAATTAACTGGAAGATTCCAAAGTATAGTGTTCTCTAAAATCCCTTTGTGTTTTAACAGAAGTGTTGCATAAAAGTTATGTGTTAAATGATTTGAATTGTTCGAAATAAATAAATATTTTCAGAAAAATATATATTTCTCGCTAAAACATTATTTAAGAGGTATCAGGAATAATTTTGTGTGCGTCGCTTTTGGAATAAAAACCTGTTGCATCATCAGTTGTTCTTTTCTAAACTTCATTAGCTTTGCCTTTTCTAGATTCAAATTCAACTTTTTCTCATGTAGGTATTTCTTCAATTCTCTAATTAGGCCTGCCAGTGTAAATATTTTTCCCATCATATCTACTGTACGTCCTTTTCTTTTAATTTCTTTCTGTATGTTCGATATTTGTATATTAAATGAAAGTGGGCTCAGAGTACAACCTGGTACTTTTAAAAAGAAAAATAATTTCAACAGGGTTTATATTTAATTGTTTACATGAATATATTGAATAAATTATCTAAAGAAACTTTTATCGACAAAAGTTTGATTTCATTTCATAAGATCTCTCAGAAAGAAGTCAATACTAATATTTATTCCAGATTTTTACCTGATAATCAAACAAATAGAACCTTAGCTTTCATATTGTGAGAAGAAAGTTAAACGAATGTTTGAGTTTTATTACTGTTAATAAAAAATATTAGAAAAAATGGCGCAAATTAAGAATTTGTTGGTAAAAAAGTTATTCTCAAGAAGATGTAATAGGAGAAATGATTTTTTTCTACTAACTCATGTTCATTTTATTAATTCAGTACTGAATAGTTCAATTTTGAGTTGAATTTCAACTATTTGAGATCTAATATTTGCGTAATAATTAATTAATAATGAAAAATATACAGGGTTTTCACAAGCAAATCCACCTTCGGGTTCACACGTACAATATTTTAAAATTCTCTGGTGTAATTTGCTGGCCAACTGGACATTCTTCTATTTCTTCTCGCCTCAGTAACTGAACCTTGTTGCTTCCAATGTTTATTTTCGCCCGCCTTACCCTCAAACCATATATTCCACGAAGGAAACCAGTATTATCTTCGAATATTGCAAAAGCGTCTCCATTGGCTGTTGATAAGACAGTAAATTCTTTATCAGAAAGCGGTTCAAATTTATTATGTCCTATTCTCCTCCGAACTTGTTCATCGGCAGGAAAAACATATCGTCGGAACTCAAATCGCTGGTTTGGATTCGTACGAGGAATGAGCCGAACATGTTCCAATACGTCAAAAGGAGGCCTGGAATGAGGAATAGGCCTGACAGTGGAGAGAGTTCTACCAGAAGATTCAGAATGTCCACAACTATGAATACATTCACCATCAGGGAAACAGCCGGTTTGTAAACTTAATTCTGTAAACAGAAATAGAAGATCTTTTGTGTCAGTAAATACACGTATTATTAATGGATTTAAGTTTTATTAACAAGTGTGACATGTAAAAATGTAACCTGTAACCAGGTTAAAACATTGACTGCTCTACAAAAAGTTAACAAGAAGGGAAATTCATTCTTTCTTCCTTAGTTCCAGTAAGATTATTAAAAACACCAGAATAGCAATCTAAAGACCTGGGTTCGAATCTCAGCAGAGCTAGAGAGGATTTTGTTCACATAGTTAAAGAAATAATATCACTATTAATACACTTTTTGTAACGCCTGGTTTCATCTATTGTCAATTCCAGTAAAGCGTGGCAAAATTCCCGTGAATTTACCAAATTTCCATAAATTACAAAGTTTTCAATTTTTTTACATTTTCGGTAATCAATGAATTTACAATCATATTCCAGAATTTCCGTAACTATTCCAAATTTAATAAATTCATGTTAAGATAGAAGTAAGGTTTCTGAAATTCTTCCACTTGGAAATGTGCTTGTCTTAAAAATAACATTTGAAATCAGGCACTTGTTATAAAAAATAACGTATACGTTAATAGTAGAACTAATAATAGTGAATTAATTAATCTATAGTAGACAGATAGGATTGGAATCAAATAAAATTCATTAATTAAGATACCTTTACGGAAGGTTGCGACTTTTTATGTAACGGTGGCGAGATCTTATGTGGCTGAGTACGAAAAATATTTTGTTTCTTCTCACCCATCGTCTTTTACACTATTGCGAAATTAACAAACACGCTCTTCGCTACCATGGGTCTAGTTAAAGAAGAGGATACTGAACAGGGGATAAATGTATTTTTATACCTCTTCTCTTTATTGATTAATGTTGTTGCTTTCATACATTGAAGACAAATACACGATTGCATTTTAGTGTTAGGGGGTACAAAGGCTATATGGGTATGCAGGGTAAGGGGAAATTTCTGACATAAATATTTCCAAATTTCAACTGGAGAGGGGAGAAAAAAGGAAGGGCGAAAAAGTTCAATGGTATGTGTAGATGGAAAAGTGGCATCTGGAGTTTCGTGCGCCAACCCTCGAATAATGTTCAGTTTCATAGCCAACTATGCACTCCTTCATAATTTCAAGATATATTTTGCAATTTTAATTTTTTCTAATGAATTATGAGAGGGGGGTGACATGAAGTTGGGAAAAAGTTTTAGAAGGTTGGGGAATAGTGCAGTAAGTTTGAGGTGAAGTGCTAAGATAGGTGCGCGCTGGCTGTGTTGAGGCCCATCCATGAATTACATACCCATAGTCATGGCCTATTCATGCAAAAGTAGCCAACTGTATATTTGTTTATGCAAAATGTTCAAACAATTAACTGTTCTTGTTGACTAGGAAGGTATCATAGCAAAGAGTCACTGGCAATACATTTTTAGATGGTTCCGCACAAAATTGCAATATCGTCATTTCAAAAAAAAAAAAAAGATCAATATTCATTGAAGATTGGCTTGTGGACAGACCTTTGTCCACAAAAAGTACTTTTGGCCACACTGTGCGACCCAGGAACTAAAATTGAATAATTTTCTACCTGTTCATGTTTGATCGCAGTCTAGAGAATTACCCCATGCCCTAAATATCATCATAGTCTTCATATCCGCTGCCCCTAAAACACAATTATTTGTCTTCATAATATTAAGACAACAACACTAACCAATGAGAGGAAGAGGTATGAAAATATATCAATTCCCTTTCCAGTAGCCCCTGTTTGTCTAAACCTAAGAAAGAAAAGGGTGGATTCGTTAAATAATAACCCCTTGTGGCAATATTGCGAGGCAAGATTGAAGGGTTATAAGGCGTAATAAAAAGATTAAAAAATACGCTACAAAATGAGATATTGAATTGTAACTGCGAAATCTACAAAGGTTGCCCTAGTCATTTACAGCAAAAAGTGCTTTTTTTCAATACCTATTCCATGCACATTACTCTTTTTCATCTGAATTCTAGATTCAATAAAACATATTTGAAATTTAAAATAAAAAATTTCAACTGAGGCGACATTTTTGAGGTTCACCATGCCAGTGGACTCTCTGAGATTTATCACTCTATAAATCATATGATTCTAAATAAATTTTACCTGTTCGTAATGCAGGACGAGGAAATCTAGCTTGAGGAGACCTAGACCTAGTTCGTGGACTACGTCTGCGAGAAGAATACGGTCGACAACCAGAACGAGGGGTATCTGGCAAAACAGCACCATTTGCGTAATACTGAAACTGTGGACTTAATTCTGCAAGAAGAAATAGCAAATTATTTTTTTTTGTTAGTACATATTTGTGTGTTGGTATATCATGGCCATGGGGCCTCTTCAAAAATTCCTTCTTTTTTTTCGAAAATATAATTGAGCTGCCGAATCGAATAAGGGCACATAAAATTATTTCGCCGGGAGTGGGAAGGCCCCTGGAGGCTTTCTGGAACATTTCTCAATTTTAATTTTTGAAGACTATATCTAGATGTAGAATTTCATTGCGCATCTTTTTTTCTGCATGCAAAAAGTTGTAGCTTTTTTAGTTTTGTAATTAAAGCCAGAAAACTGACTGTTTTGGAAAAATCGATTCTAATTCGTTTATCACTTCAACTCGTGCTCAGTCAAAAATGTTTCGGAAAGCCTCCAGGGGTCTCCCCACTCTCGGCGAAATAATTTTATGTGCCCTTACTCGATCCGGCAGCTCAATTATTTTGTTAAAAGTTGAACTATTTTTGTTTTTTTTTTTCATTTTTTTCGATAATTGAACTGGTTTTTAAATAATTCGTCCTTTTGGGTGAAAAATTCATCTCTTTTGGTAAAAAATCTTTCTTTAATAAATGTAAAAATTACTTTCTCTTGGAAGGGGGAAAGGGTAAGACAAAACTACTGTCGTCAAAGAAAGGCGACACGGGAGTTAAAGACCACCCAAAATTGAAACCGTAGCTTTCATTCATTGATTTTGACTCCCCCCCTTCATTCATGAATTAGATCAATTGACTCTAGCACCTCGTACATTTCCGATACCAATTCAAAGAACATTATTAAGTAAGGTACTTTACAGATATTAGGATCTCTAATTTCCTCCGCTATCTTTCATGAGTTTTTGAATTAATTTTACCGGGTTGTGATGCAGGATGAGATGATCTGGCAGCAGGACACCTGGACCTAGTTGGTGGAGACCCCGACCTGCCCAGAGACAGATCAAGAGAAAGAGAAGTCCTGACAGGAGAATGATATCTGTCGGAAGAAGGAGAAGGGGTGCAACGTAAAGCACCTGGAATTGAATTGCTATTAGGTGAACTCTCAGACTGTAAACTTAACTCTGCAACAAGAAAGTAAGGGTTATTTTCTTTTCTTAAGGATGTACTCTAGGTACAAACTTAGCAAAAGCTTGTTAATTTTGCATATCAGTGATATTGAGCTTTATATGGTATTTAGATAGATATTAAATGATTAATATTACGCAAAGATAAAAAATATTGTGAATTAAACTACGACTGGATAGCGAAAGTTAATTATTTTGCAGACATGAATGAATGTAGTTAGTCTAAAAAAAACTTGTGGCGGTTAATCCATGTTGACAAAACGAGAATTTAATCTTTTCCGATAATTCTACCTACATGTTAGGTGCATGATAACGTCAGAAAATATAAATAATATGTATGTGAATTCCACATGAATATTAGTTTCAGGTCTCAATTGTTATAAAACATTAATATTTATAACAAGAAGTATAATATTTGAGAGGATTTAATGCGGCAAGACCGCAAAATTCTGGCTGTTTCGTTTTTGCCCGATGGTAGTACATCTGTTATGGCGGTCTTGTGTTTCTCGACGTTCTCGCCCGTTTCTCATTATTTTGAGGTTAACAGTTCATTGCTAGCTAAGAATAATAATTGATCTAACCAAGTATAATCATTTCTACTCTGAAACATAGTTTTTTTGTACAAATATTTTTATTTTAGAGTTTTCATTTCTTTCGTGATTTAACATTCAACATTTAACAATTAAACATTTGAACATTGAACATTTCACGATTTAACATTTATTATCATTATGAATTAATTAATTTAAAGGATATGTAACAAAACACTGAACAAGATAAAAAGTAAAAATTCATATCGGAATGAGTTTGCAAAATTTAGTGCTTTATGTCAATATTGTCTGGAACTGCCTAAGTGGCACACTATAATCATTCTATATTTACATTTACACTTGCTTATGCTCTAAACCCGTTATTACATTTGAAAATGAAGATACTAGCAGTAATAAACGAACGTCTTTTTATTTGAGTTTTAATTATTCCGTCTGTTGTATAATTTAAGTAAGAATTGTTATTTATGTAGGCCGGAAGAATTCCGAAAAGGTTTTATAATACCCAATCAGGTTTCATCAACATGTGAAGTAAATTCAACTGCTGCCAAAACCTAACATTCTTCGAACAATTCATCGTCTACTTGTTCAACGGCGACTATTTCTCATTCAAATTCGACTGAGATTTATTATAATTCTTCAAAAGGCTTTTCGATTGCAGGGTTTTGTGTAACGCAATTTGCTACAAAAGCATCAGATGCTTCAGAAGATTCATCTTTGAGTATTTGAACGGCAAATACTTCCCATCTACAGTTAGTTGATGAATCAACTGAGATTTTCCATGATTTTCCGGAAGCCTTTTCGATTGAAATGGGTTTCATAAACACAGAGAATTCAACTACTAGGAAACCATCAGATGGTTTGAATTAAATATCTTTGAATAACTAAACGGTGATGAATTCATCTCATCCAGATTCGTCTATATATGGAGCCATGATGGGTGGTGAATCCAAAATTGTTATGCCATATGAATCTTTGAACAGAGCTTGCTTCAAGTTTTGCTTATAAGAGAATACATCCACTCATGATTATCATCTGAACTTCTGGAGAAACGCAAAATCTGTGTCAGCTGAGCTTGCTAAGCGCTGATTGCTCGCAGCAACTTCAAAAGCTCACAATCTCAAACTAGGGGTGCTGATTGGAGATGAAGATTGCCCAACTATGTCAGCTTATCGAGAAGTCTCTTCCCATCCTATTACCAAACAATCCGACATAAAAGATCGGGATTTGACATAAGCAGTTGCCCAAAATAAATGCAATAGTACAGGTATGGCAGAAGCGATTTGGAACATGCTGCATCATGCTTTAATTCACTATGTAAATTGTGGCCAGCGGTGTGGTTACTTGATGAATAAAGACACATACAGAAACTCATACCTGGAAGAAAAAAAAACTATTTGAAGACATGGAAAGAATTTTTGGTCAATTAGCTGATAATGATGAAAAGTTTCCAGCAGGATCCTCGAGTTCTCCTAACGAGAGTTGAAATACAAGCGAATGAAACGAGTAAGAAGGTAAAAGAAAGATTCTGATAAAAACTAGAAAATCCTAAAGAAATCGCATGGTATTGAAAAAACGTCGCTCTGCTTTGCTGAAGAAAGAAACAGAAAGAAGTAACGTATGAGAGCAATTGCTAACTTTTGACAGCGCCTGCAGTAGAATATGTTGTCATGGATGCTTCCAGTAATGATGAGGAGGCTGAAAATGATGAGATGCTACTCGTTTGGCTTGACCCAGAAACAACAAGCATGGCTGGCGCTTGTGACATTTTGCACATTTGTGCAAAGTGTGGCACTTCCTTTTTTAATATATACGCAATTTCCACTAAAAAGATATTACCGTTTGCTAACAGCAATTACGGGGAGTTGTTTCTACACGGGAATAAAGTGTCAGCTATGCCTTTGAGAATTGCTATGGGTTTGCTTCAGTGGATAATTTCTCTTGAGAAACCATGCTATGTTGTTACTAACAATTTCAATTTTGATCGTTCAAGGTTGTACAGAGAAATGTTAGCTTGTGCTTAGCGCGATGATTATTATCACGTAGTTTGCAGTTTTATAAGTACCTTAACGGTTTTTAAAAATCATATCAATCGTTCAAGGTAAGAGCAAATGTTCAATTGAAGATTTGGCAGAATGGCTAAATATCGCAAACGCTGGGTCGCATAATGCTATTGTAGATGTAGACATTCTACACAAGATTTTGAAGGAAGCAAATATTGGAGACGATATTTTGCTTGATTCAGAAAACATTTATGATGAAAAAACTCAGAAATGGAAACAAAATTTAAGAACTGGAAAGTTCTTGGAAACTTTGCGCCCACTAAAAAAGGCAGAAGGTGAAAGTACCATATACGCCAGAAAATCGCTCTGGAGTCGATTACCTTTTGAGGAATAAAAATGACTTTCAAATTGTCTGGTTCACTCGGTATATCTAATCTCTTGAGTTTATTTTGTAAGTAATAAAGAAACCTCTAACAATACGTTTTGAAATATTTATTCGAGTGAGATATATCTCTGCGGACAGAAAAATCTTGTTAAAGCACGTTGTCATAAAAACGACTAAAAATTACACATACTTATTGTTTGTAAACTTAGAAAATGTGAGCTTATTTCAATTTTTATAAAACTGCCAAAAATGGCACGTAATCAACTTTTTGTTTTGTTTTTTTAGATAATGTAGGCGTATCTACATTTTCAAATATGAGCTTAGTTCAATTATATTTTGATAGAAAAAGCCAAAAGTTACACTACTAATTTTTTCAAAATTTAATATTATTATGCTATTATTGATTACTGTTAAAAAGATAGTTGGCAGAATTTTTTCTGCCAATTTTTTCTAATAGCACGGCCCTGAATCATATGACTTCTGAAAATCTGCGGTGTTGCCAAGATCCTGACACTCCCCTCCCCCCGGTGGTTCGCAATCTTTAAATGAATAATTGTTTCTACTCCTTCGATGCATTTTTGGAATATCAGTTGCGGATTGACTGAACTTTGCGATAGTACTCTTTAATATACATGCTGCGTATTCTCAAAATTAACAGAAAATCTAGTTGCGAAAGTCCCTTGCCAACGTCAATTATGTGCTACGAAATGTTACTGTCCCATGAGAGCCACATGTTAAATTTAAATTATATAAAAAACGGGCTTGCGAATTGTTCTAAAAATTTACAATCAGTTTGAAAATTTAATAAGATAATTTTTTCAGTGATATCTATTTGGGTTTGAAATAATGGTATTACATCCTTAAATAGATACTCCTATTTTTATATATCATAAACCCCTTGTGGCAATATTCTGCCGTAATATTGTGAAAAAGATACGACAGTGAATTTGCAATTACTTTTTATTTTCTTATACCTTGCAATGGTTAAGTCGACCTAAACGACCATGCCACTCACGTGAGGTTTTTCTTAGTACAACAGTATTGTGAAACATGGATTAGTTTTTCCTCTTATATACCACATTGTTTCTCGTATACTGATGTCCGATTATAACGGATACATTCCGGACAAAGTAGTAACACGTACAAATTTCGTACTGACTCGGACTCATTTCTGATTCGTAAAAAATTGTATGCCAAAACGGGCATTTTTAGCATTCAACTCTTTATGTAAGCACGATACAAACTAATGACGGACAGAGTTCTATTCTAACTCAGTTTACTTTCTACTTTCGCGAATGGTAAAAATTGCTTATAAATCGGGAGACTTTGGAAAAAAAAGCATTTGTGAGAGAATGCTGAAAACTTTGACAGATTGTTGTTTGCGAATTGCTTAAAAATGAAGCTAATATTATAGATATATTGTTATATTCACCAATAGAATAAAGGATAACAGTTAAGGATAACGCCAGAGTATGAACGATCCTCATTTTTCCAACATAAGTAAAAACTGATTAATACGCTAATGACAAATTTAGTTATCAGTTTAATTAGATATTATTCTAGGGCTTAATTAGAGTATCTAATAAATGTATTATAGTCGCTTTCTCGTAGATTATAGACATTATAGGCGTAAATCTTCTTACTGTGATATTTACATTTGATAAGTCGGTGTGAAGGAAAAAAAAATGTATTCATTTGTCAAAACTGATATCAGAATTTATATAATCTTATACTTTATAGGGGCCGTTCGCAAGCTACGTTATAAATTTTTGGCTATATTTGAATTACTAAGATTTCTAGTTGAAATATATTGCATTTTGAATCAAATAGCTGAGTTTAAAAAAAGGTTTTCTACCAGAAGATATACATTTTCAATCCAAAAGATTGAATATTCAACATTGATGAACATGAGTCGAATTAGTTATAGAATTCCTGAAAACCAAACAAGAAGTCAATGATCAAATTTGGACAAATACCACAGAATGCTCCTATTGCAATTCCTAAAGCCAAAAAAATTTGTTTCTTTGCACAAAAATGAAAAAGAGGAAAGGAAAATGAGAAGGCAACCAACCAAATTTTGTTTTGTTTTCAGGATTTCTATACATTAGCTTTATTATTGGACGTTAAATGGTATTTTGAATTTGATTTTGGTCTAATTTAAAATTCTTCAATTTCAATTTAGCTAACTTGGATTGGAGGTCATTTCTAGAATTTTCTTGTTTGTTTATAACGGATTTGTATTTTGACCCACATTCGGTTGTCAGGTATCGAGGTGATAGCATCGTTATTTCGTCACTGTTCCTACCTGCTCTAATTTTTCTTGCCTTGACAAGGGTGCTGTGTGAGCACCGAAACGTTGGTAAATATTGTGCATGCTTTCATATTGTGATTTGATAATAATAAAAATAAAAAAGACGAATGAAATAAAAAAGAGAAGGAAGGGGATTTGTTTGGTTTCCTTCTCATTTTTCCTTCCTCTTTTTTATTTTTGTGCAAAGAAACACATTTTTTTTGTTTTTAGGAATTGCGATAGGAGCATTTTGTGGTGTTTTTCCAAATTTGATCGTTGAATTCTTGTTTTGTTTTCCGGAATTGTATACATTAGTTTGATTATTGGACGTTAAAAGGTATTTTGAATTTGATTCTCGTCTAATTTGAAATTCTTAAATTTCCAAGAGTCGAATTGAACAAATTTTGTATCTGATTCAACTTAGCTGTGATTGAATCTGAAAAAAAATCCGAATCGACTAATAGCATATTTAAATAAAAAACTGGGTTTCAAACTTTTGAACCATGCGCGTATACCTGTAAAATGGAATATCATTGTAAACCATGAAACACTTGAATATAAGTTTTCTTCTTTTACTTTGAAACTTAGAATATTTAATAACACAGCCCCACAAAAAAGTAGGTTGTCCGACGGACAAGAGTAGTCACATCCCATGGATTTTGAGTCGCTGAAACTGAATCCAGTTTCAGAATTGCGCCAGCAACCTCAGCTTTTCTTTTACGCTCAAAAAACGTCGTTCTTTGCCTATTTTTGCATTGAAAAATATAAAAAAAACGCGCTTTTTTCAATCTCGACCAAAAATTCGGGTTAAGGGGCGAAACATTAATAGAAATGGTCTTTTTTGGACACATCCTATGGATTTCGTGTCGCTGAATCCGAATCCATAGGATGTGACTACTCTGGTTTGGCAAAACATCAAATTTTTTTCGGCAAGGTTTGACCATATCAATTTATTTTTAGCCGCTGAATCCGAATTTGTGGTCGAGATTGAAAAAACACGGTTTTTTACGTTTTTTACAATGCAAATATAGCCAAAAAACTGTATTTTTTAACATTAGAAAAACACCTGAGCGTGATGGCGGAATTCTGACATTGGATTCGGATTGAGCGAACCAAAATCCATAGGATGTGACTACTCTTGTCCGTCGGACAACCTACTTTTTCGTGGGGCTGTGTAATTTTGATAATTCACTAATTTGTTTTCATTGATTTAAAATATCAGACATTTTGAATTTTAACCAATTGTTTGTCATGCCAATTTTTATACAGAAAATCATCCTGACCAGAAAAATATTTGAGCCCGCATTAAATTTATATCATTTTCATTTTCGCAATTTATGTTATATAAAAAATGAATTATCCTATCTGAATATGTAGTTCAGCGATAATGAAAATCACAAGAAAACTCCCTCATATTACTACGAATCTGAATGAAAATCGATAAAAATATCAAAAAATGGACTATTTGAGAAAATTTACTTCTTAGTTTCTTTGAAAAGTGTAAGACATTTTCGTATTATTTTGATTTCAATTTTCTTTAAGGAATTTGAAATAGAATAGATTGCACTACAAGCTGCTGCGAAGAGAATACAATTTTGTTACATTTGTTCCCAAGGTACAACTTTTTGAACGCAATTTTCGTTATTTCTCTAGTCATTTAACCGAATATTTAAGTAGACCTTAGTTCACAGAAAAAATGTTATGGTAACTAATTTTAAGATCAGATAATATATTATTTTAAAAAAAACCTATTGCTGTCAATTCTGCAACATCCTTCGTTAATAAATTAAAGTTTCTTTCAATCTTAATTAAGATGGCTCATTTTGTTTTGTGGAATGTTCTTTACAATTATACTCGAGAAATTTTGAATAAAATAATTTGTTTCGAATTTTTTGAAGAAACGAATTATTTATTACAGAAATTAACAAGATTTAACAAAGTAGTTAAATTCCAACAATATAGTTCAATTCCAACAAAATGATTACTTTCTAAACAAAATAGGTTGATTTTTCGTCGAATACCTGAATTCTTAACTGATACACATAAGCTTAGAACCAAAAATGGAATAGTTAAAGATTTAGGTTAAAATATTACTTCTCAACAAGAAAAAAAATGGAATTTTCAAACAGTTGAATTTAACAAAAAAATATGCATTTTTATAAAAATGGTTGAAACTTTAAGCAAAAAATGAATTTTCAATGAAGTATAGAATAATCAAATTATTAGATACAAAATTAGTTTTTATCATATGAAAAAAATAAGAATTTCCAACAAAAGAGATAAATTTTCAACCAAAGAGTTGCATCTTAAAAAAATGAATTTTCAAAAAAGTAGTTCAACTTTCAACCAAGAAGTTGAATTTTCAATTAAAGAAAGAAGAATTTTCAACCAAATGAATCCATTTTCTATCAAAGAGACGAATCTTCTACCAAGCAAATGAATTTCTAAACTATCTAAAAATATGAATTTTTAACAAAAAGTTAATTTTCTATCGAATAGATGAAAATTTAAATAACTGATTTACTTTTCAACCAAATAGTTGAATTTTAAACTAAAAAAGATCAAATTGCAATTTAAAATATTAATTTTCCACCAAAAATGGACTAGTTACGTACACAGTTTAAAAAATTAATTTTTTACGAAAAAAGTCAAGGTTTTAACAAAATAGGTAAACATTCAACCAACCAGGTGATTTTTTTACTAAAATGATGATTCTTAAAAAACAAATGGATTTTTAAAAAAGCAGTTCAACTTTCAATAATTTACTTGCATTTTTAATTAAAAAACAGTTGAATTCAACCAAAAAGTATGAATGAGTCTTGTATGATTGTTTTTAGTTGAATTTTTGAACAATTTTTTAAATGTTGACCCTGACCTAGTGATCAATCATCAAGCAATAAAATTAATTTTGATTAAAAAAGTTCAACATTCAACTGATTAATTAACTTTTTAACAAAAAAGATCAATTTTCAACCAAAAATCATTAAATAGTACATTTTTCACTAAACGAGATGAATTCCAAAACCAAAAATTGTATGTCAGACTTTTTGACCAAAAAGAATGAACTTTTAACGAAAATTAGTTGGATTTTCCTATTGGGTTCCATCAATTTAGTTTGTGTTGAAGCGAAGACACAAAAAAAAGAAGCAAAAAAGAGGAATTTGTGAAAATCTGGGAAAAGAGGGGAATAAGGAAAAGACTGCGAAACCTAATAGAATACATGAAATTGTTTATTATTATTATTATTGCATTAGAATTATTTTAAATTCCTCATTCAATTTCGAAAGTTTCTATATTTTCAAATACATTATGCAACACTATTTGTATTTAAGAAAAAATACGATACAAGACGAATCTTTAAAGAATGGTGTAGTGTTTTCGTTTACTCTGCATTTTTGTTGAATTTTGAGCATATTCGACTCTCTGCATTAACATTTGAATTTCTCCAAGCTCGTTGATTTTTCAATTAAATTTCTTGTGGAGCAATGTGAAAAAGAGTGGTGACAAAAGTCGCACCTATAAAAATAAGATTTTCCATCTAGAACAGAATTTCGCGAACAAACCCGTTATTGATCAGAATCATTACATACATACTTAAGAAAAATGAACAAATAATTAAATTATTTCAATAATCAAATTCATGACTCATCATGACAAGTCAACAATTGCCATTGCTATAAATAATTATGTTAACAATAATTTCAATTTTGGTGTTTCTCTCTAGGTTTTCATCTTTTCTTTTCCGCTTAACACAATTGAGACTATTTCAAAAATAGTTATCAACCAGGAAAATCATCAACACAAATAATATATAATTGTTTGTAACAAATGTATTAATGAAAAGATCTAATGGAACATTTATTCGTAGAAATTTTAATTTTTTTAAAAAGTTTTCTTAGAATGAAGTTAATATTGATATCTATTCAAGATTTTTAGCTGAATATTAAATTTAAATTTGTTATAGGCAATTTATTCAGTAAATAAGCAACTGTAATTTTTCCAACTTGAGTAAGTATTCCTTTTCACTCTCACTGTTGTAATAGTAGTTCAGCATTCTCAAGAAAATGTCAAAGGAAATATGATTTTTATCCATTAAAAAATTTCAAAAATTAAAAGTTTACTTTTATTCATGATTTGATATTTACGCATAAACTATTTTGAAATTCTTTGCTCTTATTTGCTGGCCAACTGGACATTCATCTATTTCTTCTCGCTTCAGTGATCGAAACTTGCGGCTTCCAATGTTTATTTTAGCCCGTCTTTCACTTCTATTATATATTCCACGAAGAATACCAGTATTCTCTTCAAATATTGCAAAAACGTCTCCATTGGCTGTTGATAAAACAGTAAATTCTTGGGCCGGAATGGGTTCAAATTGATTTTCTCCTACTCTCCTCATAATTACTTGATCGTCAGGAAAAGTATATTTTCGAAATTCAAATCGCTGATCCGGATTCCTACGTGGAATGAGCCGAATAAGGTCTAGTACATCAGAAGGAGCCCTGGCGGGAAGAATAGGGCTGACAGGAGTATGAGAACTGCCTGAAGAGGAAGAAGGTCCGCACCCGAGAATTCGCTCGCCATCAGGAAAACAGTCGGATTGTACACTTAATTCTGCAAAGAGAAATACATAATTTTTTTGAGTACATACACGTATTATTTTTTGATGTTGGTTCAATTAACCAGACTGGTATGCAATTTTTCTTCCTATACTTTTTTGTTAGTGTACCTGATTCTTGTATTAATTAGAGTATATTTTATGGGGCATGATTTTAGCTCTTTTTGATTCCAGTATAGCGAGGCCAAAGCAGTGCTTTTAAAGCATGGTGACGTCAGAGGGAGCTATAACTCTTCACAACTATTTACATACATTCTTATATTATCTGGAGCCTTACTTCAATTTTTAAAACAACGCAGTTTTGGACGTACTGCTGGACGATTGAGTGAGCGAAAGGGCATCCGCAATTTATCCACTTATACTCTTACATAACCATTACGCGCAAATTTGTAAGATTCTACGCGACTTTTGTTGGCTTCTGCTTTCCCTCCTTTCCCACATTCTCTGCTCAGCTTCTTTTATCTTCCATTCCTCTCCAACATCCTTCCCATAAATCATCCCATGTTTCTCTTTCCACTCATACATTCTTCACATTCTATTCTCTTTCTTTTCCCTATATCAAGCATCGCAGAGTGTCACTTATTCACCTTTTTTCACCTATTTTGAATTTTGTCACCTTTTGTCACCTATTTTAAGAATTCGTCACCTTTTTTACCTATTTTGGGGATTTTCGCCTTTTGTCGCCTTTTTTCGATTGAAAAAGTAAAATTTTATTCAAAATTACAACATGTAATGCCTTGGAGTTAATTCGTGTTTGATGACTAGTCTACTACCGCATTTGAATAATCGCGCGCTTAGTTTTTACTGTAGAGTTGTGCTACTGGACGTTTGCCACAGTTCGCGTTCGTGCTTGTACTCTTGTACATAGAGTTATTATAGGTAGAGTAGGCATACCACAGTTTCGCGCGTAAGTAAAAGCGTCCGGTCGTTAGAAAGAGAGAAAACACGAGTTTCGTAAAGCTCTCTCTATATTAGCTCATGCTCTATGGTCTTGTAGCGTCGTCGTTTGTTCGGTTCGGTGGGTTGTGACTATTTTCCAGATTTTGCGACTCTCACGTTTGTTCAGATTTCAGCTACTTTAGCTGAATGTTCATCACCAGGTAAGCTAATATTTCATAAATTTGTGGGTGTATCTTTCTCTCTCTCTTTCTCTATGTTCTTTATTTTTTAAACTCTTGGTAGACATTTATTTAATGTTAATATCCATATCCTTACTTTAAAAACCAATCATAACCCTAATGTATTGGATATGTTTACTTCAGCCGGCATGGCCAGCATGTTCACGTTAACTGCATGGTTATTATTTGTGGTTCTATATAATCAGTAATAAAATACCGCATTTAGGATTATGAATAGTAACTTGGTTTAATCTTCAGTAAAAAAAAAACGTTCAAGATTCGGTGCCAAGAAGTTGATAATATTAGAGTCAAGCATTACTCGTACAAAAGAAAAGTCACATCAAGTAGTTATAGCGTCAGACATTACATTTTCAATTGTTGGATAACTTTTTTCTGAAGTGCCTACATTTACCTTCCTAATTAACCGATTTAATTTTTTAACTAAGAATTTTTTTTGTTATTTGCCTCGATAAGTGTTTTTTCTAAGAAACCTTGAAAGAACAAATGAACTTTCACAATTTTTTATCCAACAAACATAATTTTAAAATAAATTAGAAAAACTAATTAAATAAGTATTATTAATTTTGACTCTCATGAACAATGTAAATAGTATTATGAAAATGTTAAACCTGAGTACAGTGATCCCTGGTGGAAATGTACATCTTTTCATAATGAAATACAATAATTAAAATTATGTGTGAATTATAATTTTTTGTAAGAATGTGTAGTTAATTGTACAATTTTGTAAAAAAATCTCCCAAAAATAGCAAAAAATTGTAGTTTCCTGTAGAATTTTATTATAAGTTTACACCATTTTTGAAAATTGTTTGCAACTCAACGTAATAATATATAATTGAAAGTACAATCCTTTACTATTTTTGGGACTCTTACGCAAAGTTTCAGGAATAAATGTTATAAATAAATGTTTACAAAAAATTAAAATTTTGACATTGTGTTGGGTTGTTCGGAAAAAAATATTGTTTTTTTGAGAGGAAATTAAGGTCCATGTATTAATATATGCAATACATTGTATTCACTTGTATTTTGAACATTTAATTTTGTTCCACAACCAAGAAATCAAATGATCTTGCTGTTCGAAGTAGCGTTAAGTATAGGGAAACACAACTAATGACATGTCTACTTGAAAAACGAAATTACTTCCTGAACAACCAAATAATTTATTGTAATTACTTGCGTTTCATTGTGAAAATTCATTTTCATCATGGATTCTATGACACGTTCATTGATAAATTAATTAAAAATATATTTATTATTTTCAGTCACGTTTTGAGATTTATTTATGAATGACAATACATGAAATATGGTACTAAATATATATAATTATAAAATATTGCAATTTTTCGGACTTATTAAGTTGAGGTATGCAAATCTACAACACTTTAGGTTTGATTATTCTGTTGACAGTTCTAATTTTGTAAAATTTATTTATTTCATTAAAATCACTTTTTTATTAAGTTAACTTACCTTCAGTAAAGCAATATTTTAAAAATTGTTTAATATTTATTATTTTTGAATCAGAATGATTGTTTTATGTTTTAGTTATTCGATTAACTAATTTCAAGAGACCGAGAACGAAAGAGAGATATAAAAAATGTCAACGTCAAAAAAACTTGAAACCCCAAAATCAAAGCGAATTAAGTTTAATACCAGCTGGCTGTCATTAATTGATTCAAATGAGACGCCTATATCCAAGTAAGCTAAAAAAGACGTAAACGATCAACATTATATGTATTTCCATCATTTGCAACGCACGTTTCAGTATCGATAGGGGAATAGATAGACTTAGACAACATGCGCAGACTGAGAAACATATTAAGAACTTGTCTAAATTACATCAGGATCAATTATTATATTAAGGCCATCATCCGCAGAATCACCTCTCGCACCGAGGCTAGCGTTTTCTTAGCCAACACTTTCAAATTCATTAGCGTTAGTGCCACCAGCTTCATTGCCTGTAGAAACCAGTAATGTACAATTTTTGTCGCTATTTAATCCGAAAGATGCTGCAATAACAGCAGAGCTGTTGTGGTGCATGGAAAATGTATCAAGCTATAGTTCTGTTGTTTCATGTTTCGGAAAGAAAGAACTCTTCAGTGTGATGTTTCCTATTGGAGTTCCAGAAAACTTTTCTCTTTCACCTAGCAAAGCTCAGTACATTATTACTGAAGCTCTAGGTCCGCACCTTAAAAACATGTTACCTAAAGATCTGAAAAATCGAGGATGTATTGTTTTGCGTGCTTGGTGACGATACAAGCAACGTTAAAACTGAAAAGAAAATGTAAATTAGGTTTTGGTCACACACTGAAAATATAATCATATGTCGACATCTAGAGCCGTACCTAATAGGGTCGGCGACTAGTCAAATTTCATTTGATCATTTACGAAAGGCATTAAATTCTAACGGTTCACCTCTGAAACGCGTATTGGCGTTAGGTTGTGATGGGCCGAACGTGAACCAGACATTCTTTAATCTATTTAAGGAAAACTTGAAGGAATTAAAGTCAAAACCTCTCATCGACATAGGAACTTGCGATATGCACATCGTGCACAATGCTTTTTCAAAAGGTAGCGATTGTCTATCTTCAGACGTTTCTGATTTTATTGTCAAAGTGTTTCATTATTTCCGACACCGAGACGTTCGTTGGGAAATTTTTGAAAAAATTCAAAAAGAATTAAATCTTCCATATCATACACTTATAAAGTACGTTGAGACCAGATGGCTTACTTTAGGCCCGGCTGCTGAAAGAGAAGAAGAACAGCTTTCTGCGTTGGAACACTATTTTTTAAATACATTCTAAAGAAGGAGACTTCAAGTTTACAGAAGCAAAATTATCGTGATATCAAGACATATTTACTGAATGATCTTCTAAAGATTCCTTTGCAGTTTGCAATATATTTCTAGAAAATTTTCACTACAGAGTTCACCTGGGTAATCCAAAAAGAAGAACCATTGACTCACATTTTGTACTCATAGTTGAAAACGTTGATTTTGATTTTGCTTTCAAATATTATTAAGAAATCTGCTTTGGAATCAATTTCATTTCATACAAACAAAATTCTGGCTTTATGAGAGTACCCTTAGAACTTTCTAGATCTCCCTGAAATCAATATTGGAGAAAGAGCAAAGGAAACACTGGCAACTTTGCCTGAAGTCTCAAAACTAGATTTTCTGAATAAAGTCCAAAAGTTTTACGTGGCCTCTGTAAAACATATAGTAAGGAAAATTAATTTTTTTAGTACTCTGAAATACTTTCAGTGCCGTGTACACGAAAATATTAAAAATTCCGAAAGTGTAAGCTACATTTCAAAAATTTCCAAATTATTACCATTACAAAATATTGATAGTGAAAAACTACAGTGTGAATGGAGGTTTGCTGCAGCTAGATGAAAAGGTCAGATTTTTTCTTAATAAGGACGAACGAATCGACAACTATTGGAACCATATCTTCAGTCTTCAGAGTCTTGTAAATTATCAAAGTTCGAAGTATCCAGAAATCAAACGAGTCGTACAAAATGCTCTAGCTATCTCACATGGAAACACCGAAGTCGAAAGAGGCTTTTCGATATCTTCTAAAATCCCAACTGAAGATAAAAGTAAAATAACGGAAAGAACTCTCAACGCCAAATTGTTTATCATGGATGGCTTAAAAAAGTATAACAAAATGGTATATAAGGTATCCATAACATATGATTTAATCAAGCTGGCAAGAGCTGGCAATTCATCGTATCAAGTGTATTTGGAGAAAGAAAAGTTTCGTGCTGAAAAAGAAACTGAAAAAAGAGCTGTGGATGCAGGAACCAAAGCCAAAGAAGAAGCGCAATTGAAGAATCTTCGAGAATAAAAACAGACTGTTAAGAATTTAGAAAATGATCTAAAATCGGCATAAAAGCAGTATAAAACTGCTAGGAGCGTCGCTGAATCTATGCAGAATGCATTAAAAAACGAAATGAAGAAAAATACTGACAAGATAGTTATAAAAGAATTATTTAATAGTTCAGATAAATTGCGTTTTAAATAGAAAGAAATCAGAACGAAAGTAGATAAATTACAAGGCAAAATCAGACAAAAAAATTCCGTTTTTGATCGAGAGTGCGGTAAAAAATAGACATATTGAAAATACGTTGACATAGATTTATTCTTGTGTAAGTTATCTAGTCATATGATATACACAAAAGCATAAAAAGAGTATATAAGAAAAAAGTATTATATTATTAGTTTGACTAATAAAAGTATTAATGAGCATCGAAGTACAAAGTCTGATTTCATAGATAGTTCGGTAACGAGAAGACGTATAATTAAGAATACATCAGCGAAGATGTATTATTTGTCAACGCATGTAACAATATAATGTCTTCACCAAATTATAAACGTAATTGTTTGAAAGCATGTTTTTTTTGTTTTATTTAACATTTTTTTGTCACCTATTTGTCACCCATTTTCGAAAAAAAGTCACCTATTCACCTTTTTTGACAACAATAGGTACTGTGATGACTGCTATATATTACTCCTCTGACCGCGCTTCTCAATCTAAATTTGTCAATTTTTGCTTATCTTCTCTCTTTCCATCCCTTTTCAGAATACTTCGGTAGTCTTTTCATATTTATCATCTTATATCATATATTATATTTTGATTCCCGAATAATCCACGGTCCTCCCATTAATTGTCTTTCCCTGTATTATTTCTCCAATTATTCATAGTTTACTTCAGTCCACTACCCTTCCTACCTCGTGCATTTTATCGCTTACCCTTTGCTTTTCAATACCTCTTTGAAAAACTTTTCTTCAAACCTCCTTCTCTTTTCCATCATTAGATTCCTCTCAAACTTTCATGTCCTCTTTTCCGCTCAAATATTCAATTTATAACTTTGCATTTATTCTCTTATTATGAATCAAGGCGTCTTCCAGTCAACTCCTAGCGCCCTTCTTGTATACCTTCCTTGTAACTTGTCAATCTCTTTCCTTTTTTTCCACCCCCATATCTCTGCTTCAACCACTAATAACGGCTTTTTATCCTTTCTGTTGTATGAGATCTATGGTCTAGATTTGTTGGTGAGGTCTATTCCAAATATTTAAATTACTTTACTTTTTTGAACTTTGCTCCCTTCCATCTCCCGGTCCATTCTTTTTTTCTTCTCCCCTCTTGTCTAAACTTTATTAGCTTTGCCTTTTCTAGATTTGAATTCAACTTTTTCTCATGTAGGTATTTCTGCAATTCTGTAATTAGGCCTTTTAATTTCTTTCTGTATGCCAATATTTGTATATTAAATAAAAGTGGGCTCACAGTACAACGTTGTACTTTTAAAAAGCAAAATAATTTCAACAGCGTGTATATTTAATTTTTTACATGAATATATTGAACAAATTATGCGAAGAAACTTCTATCGCCAAAAGTTTGGGTTCATGCAATAATATCTCTTGGAAGGAAGTAAATACTAACATTTATTTAAGATTTTTATCTGATAATCAAACAAGTAGTACCTCAGCCTTCATATTGTAAGAAAAAAGTTAAAGGAAGATTTAACTTGTATTACTGTTAATAAACAAAGTATTAAAAAATGGCACAAATGAACAATTTATTGGTAAAAAATATCATTCTCAAAAAGATGTAACAGGAAAAACGATTTTTTTTCACTAACTCATGTAGCTAACAACCATGCAGTATATATCTGTACCATGCCAGAGTTATGCCAGTAATGGTCCAACGCTTGACTGCCAGTGCTGCTTTTTCAGTACTGGTCCAATATAGAGAGATTCCTCACTACCATATCTCTAGGTGTGTTTTTCATGTTTGCAATAAACAAATGATTCAAACAATGAAATTGCTATTAACATTTTTCCAGGTTTTTCAAGTTTAGCGACAAAAATATTAGCAAAGCCTACTAAAACAAGATTGAATAATTATTCAAGCTGCCCAAACATTCACTCATCATTAATGAATAAATTACCTATTGTTTTCATCCCGTTCACGTTCGTTCCTTCACGTTACGCCATGCAGCATATGGATTTGAAAATTGAGCCTTTATTACATATAAAGAAAACTATGAGGCCCATCGAAAAAGTAAAGACAACCCCAGATTCATCTCGGCAATATCTCCAGTTCTTTTTTTCATTTTTTCAAAACAGTCATTTTTTAAACAATTATATTGTTTATAGTTTTTAAGTATTTATTGAACAATAATGGAAAACGATTAATAATCAATTACTGAAATATAACGTAGCCTATTAATTTTCGATATTAACAAGTGTGATATGTCATTTTTCACGATATTATTTTTTGCTACTTTACCTGGCTCTTGCTTTTACCTGGGTATATTCTAAGGGACAGTAGTGTAGACAGGGGCAAGACCAAACCAGGTTAAAACGTTTACTGCTCTACAAAAAGTTAACAAGCAGTGAAATTCATCCTTTCTTTCTTAGTTCCAGTAAGATTGTTAAAAACACCAGAATAGCAATCTGAAGACCTGGGTTCGAATCCCAGCAGAGATAGAAAGGATTTTGTTCACATGGTAAAAGAAATAATATCACTAGTAATACACTTTTTAAAACGCATGGTTCCAACTATATTCAATTCCAATAAAGCGGGGCTAAAGGAGTGCTTTTCAGGCATGGTTCACAAAAAGTGATTGTCAAGCAGTCAGTTTATCGCGCTGACGTACTGTTTGACAGCTTCGACCAACTCTAAGCGATAAGTTACTATAAGTTACCGATACATCACCACAATTCGTTATAAATTATAACAATAACATAGAATTTCTGGAAAATTTCCGGATACTCTGAATTCCCGTAAACTTACAAAATTTCCATGAATTACAAAGTTTTCAAAATTTTTTCACATTTTTGGTAATCAATGAATTTAAAATTATATTCCAAAAATTTTCTTAACTATTCAAAATTTAATAAATTCATGTTAAAATAAAAGTAAAGTTTTTGAAATTCTTCCTTATGAACATATGCTTGTTTTACAAATAACATTTAAAATCATGCACTTGCTATACAAAATAACGTACACATTAATAGTAGAACTATTAATAGTAATTTAATTATTCTACACGGAGAAAAAAACCACACTGTTATAGTAGGCTGAGCTCTTAATATTACAGCATGGAACTTCATGTGCGAAATTGGTATGAATTTCTACCAATATTGGCATCAGGTTAGACATTTTTAGCATTAAATGTCCTATACCATAAAAGAATCAAGCGCATGCCGTTATTGCTGGAGTCACATGCCCTTAGAGCAGGTGTGCCTTGCGAAAATAGCTCGAACTTCGCCTTGCTACGGTTGTAAGAAAACTCATCCTATTAGAGTATGAGTACTCTTACAAAAGAGATATTAGGCCACGCCTACCGGCGCTTGCGCGTGACCTAATATCTCGTTTGTAAGAGTACTCAT
>CAKNYM010033208.1:0-23169 GCA_932195095.1 Andricus curvator
TACTGTAGGCTCGCCGGTGTAACCAGGCTCGATGTCGATTTTGAGAAGACTCGAAAATGAGTCAGCGACCTCCTTGTGCTTGAGGCCTCTACGGCGGACTCACGCTCGGTAATCGCTAGTCGATTTCCAGTAATGAACACACACACACACATATACACACTTGCATAACGCACCAGAACAGTGCTTCGAATATGTGTATCTAACTGATTACCTCAGAGGGATCGCTCCGTCCACCCTAGCCTGGCCTTGCCCGAATTGGACAGATTTTCTGACCCCTTGAGGGAAGTCGAGTGCAACCGAATTTTTGTACAACCCTAGTGCAAGAACTATCTGGAAATGTTTTCCTGTTGGTAAAAAAAAGAAACAATTTATTATGGCATAAGCTCGTGTGAATTGCAGAGCTTTGAGGACTACAAAGTTTGTCAGATGGTCCTGGTAAACATGATGCAGTGTGTCTGTATTCTCAAAATATATTTTTGCTCCACCGAAATTTGGTACCTTGGTTAATTCTACCTGACTTTGGGATTACATTTGAGCTATCTTCAGTTTGGACCAATAGCACATTTTTGAGATTCGTTAAAAAAGTTCTGGACTAAAAATCCCCATATTATATTTTACAGATGTAGCTACACCACGCCCACGATACAACAACGCCTTAGCGGTGCTGCCAATGCAAAGCGAGCAGAGGCGTAAGAATATAATAATTTTTTGAACTGAGAAAGAATTGCTGTGATTTAGACAAAAAATCAAAATCTTTGGCCCTTGAAGACCTTTGAAACAAGTTTCGAATTTAAGTTAAAAAATACATATTCTTATAGGAAATTAATTTCGCATGCTTTCTCTGAATAAAATGCTGTCACTTTTTCCGTTTTTAATGCAACATCGAAGACACCGTTTTTACAACAAAAAAACTCTGCCCGCCCCGCGAGCGCATACTCATCGCGTTGAATTTCGAAGCAGAAATAATCATTTTTCAACTAAAAATGGAACAGTTAAATTTTCAATTAACGATATCAATTTTCAACCAAGCTGATGAATTTTCAACTAAAATGACGAGTCTTTAACTGGAGTAGTTGAATTTTATGCAAAAAAAATGAATTTTCAACCATAAAGATTAATTTTTTACAAAAAGACGAATTCTACATAATGTAGATAAATTTTCAAACCAATAGTTTAATTTTTAAGTGCAAAATATTAATTTTCGATCAAATAGTTGAAATTTACCAAGATAAGATAAATTTATTTTCAACAAAGTAGTTACATTTTCAAACAGAGATCAATTTCAAATTGAAATAATGAATCTTCAACCAAAAAGATTAATTTGTAACAAAAAAGTTTAACTTCTAACCAAGTAGTTGAATTTTTAACTAAAAAAAGATACTCCGAATTATAATTCTTTAAAAAAAGTCCCGTTCCATAAAAAAATTACCTGTTCCATGTGTTTATGTATGTTTGGCCTATCATCAGTTTGATTATTATCAAACTTAAGTCTGCGAAAACAATTTCACAGAGCAACAAAATTTACAAAAGGTATAGATGTATTTAAAAATGTAGAAAATCAGACTCAAAGAACGTTACATTCTTTAAATCGTACGACAAGCTCTCTTTTTAATTAATAAAAAGCAAGCGGTCATTTCTCGGGCTTTTACGGAAAATTGTTGAATTTTCTATGTCAAGTCAAGTACATTAAATGATAGTTGCACGTGAGCAAATAAGTGTATTAATATTAAATATCTTGAAAAATATATTCTCAATTTCATATTGCAATGAAAACTCTTTGGATGCATGAGAACAGCTGCTACCTAATGTCAACAAAAATAAGAACCCTTGAACAATAATAAATTATAAATCAATTAGAGTAAACTGAGTTAATCTCAAAATCTAAGATCCATAAACCGTGAAATAATAAGTAAATCCGTAACCTAATAAACACACTCATATGCCCTGCAACTAGAGATAAAGTAGAAATCACTTTTCTAAATTGCCCACATTATTAAAATAATGAAAACTTCATTTTTGCTTCGATTAGAAGTAAATTTCCTGGTTTTTAATTAAATTGCCGGTCTTTTCCCGGGAGTTTTCCGGTCAAGTCGCACCCTGATTTATTATTATTTGTTTTTCTTACGTAAATAGAGAATTAAGCATGCATCTAGATGTCCCTAAAAAATTCTTATTATTGATCATAGCACTTTTGTACATTATTTTAGTCAACTTTGAATTATTCTGAAGTCAAGTAAAAATTGAAGCCTCGGCAAGGATAGCGTTGGTTCAACTCAAATCCAACATTATTATGCAATCTTTGAAATCTTTTCTTCAATTTCAGTCAATAAAAATTGAAACTGCTGCCAATTTATAATTAGATCTCGGGAACCCGTGAAGTTTTTTTTTCAATTAATAAAATACGCTTAAGAAATTAGGGCCTAAAATATTTTAAATTTCGGACTATATAAAAGGCTATGTGAAATTAAATTTAAAACGCTTTGAGTTCCTAACATTTCAAATAACAATGTTGCACTTTCAACAAAATAGAAGACTAAATAATTTCATTTTTCACCAAAAACAGAAATTTTCAACCCAGAAGATTAATTCTTTATCAAAAAAGATTAATTAAAAAAACTACTATTGGCAAAAATGGAAACTATGTAAATATAAATTCTCAACGAGAAATTTGATTTTCAACTAAGCACTTGAATTCTCTACCCAAGAAGAACAAATTTTAACAAAACTGTTCAACTAAACAGATGAATTTTTAAGCAAAGAGCGATATGAGAAATGAATTTTTATCAAAAAATTGATTTGGAATTCATTAATTGATTTTCAACAAAATAGTTGAATTTTTACACAAAGAAATGAATTTCTAACGAAAAATGTAACTGTTGATATTTCATCAGAAAATATATATTTTTAGTAGAAAACTCAGGAATATAATGCCTTTTGAATTTCATTAAATATATTATCTGCTACATTCATTTAATTTTAAATATATTATTCCCTTGAAAATTTATAATTTTTAGATAAAATTCGTGCCTTTTTGCGACAATTTATTTTTTCACCTGAAAATGTAATTATTCTATTTTGGAGTGAAAATTGATCCTTTTTAGTCTAAAATTTGGGTTATAAATTCAATTATTTTAGTAGAAAATTCATATTATTAGGTAGAAAATTCAACATTTTGGATACCATTTTTTTATTTATTGACTACGAAATTTTTCTTGGGATTTTCCATGAATTTAACTGCATTACCGACTGAAGGTAACTTGGCATTGAACAGAACCGTGCTCGGTCGGTAACTGGTTCCACTCCTATGTTGCCCTACTACTTTGGTTCACTAATTTCTTATAAAGTTGTTTGATTTATACACGAGAAATGTCTTGAGTAACAATTCAATGCATAATCATTGAATTAATTATTAGTAAATAAATAATTACTAGTTACATTCTGTGTGTGGCAACCCTACATGCAATATTGTGCGTCCAGATGCAGCGTCACTGTTCCGTTCACGTGTTCCGTTCGGGACAGCAGGTGAATTGTTTTGGTGTTTTGTGTGTTTCAAAGTATTTTGTGCCTTCGTCACTCACTTTTGATATTTATTTTGACAATGGACAAAGAAACAATTTCAACTGCATGATTCTTCAAAAAATTGAACAAAAGGAAAATGGGCACACGGGTGTGTAATAACGTTTTTGTCCCCCATGTTGATAATATCCCAGCAAAAAAGAAAGTATTGATACGAATTGAATTGAAAAGACTAAGACATCCTGCAAATCCTGCTTTGCGACAATGACGCATTGGACCTATGTGTCAATGCGTGTAAATTTGTGAAGACGGTATTTCAATTTTAAATCTTTCGATACGTACAAATATGGTGCCAAAGACTAAAGTCAGCGAATACACTTCAATGCGCAGGACGCAAATGCCTTAACATTGGTCAATGCGTCTGAATTCGCGAGAGTAAAATACGCACTTGAATTCGCCCCGATGCGTCACGGCGAATTTCAGCAAGTGCTGATTTATACAATTTCATCCGTAACAGGAAAACCGACATGCGGGGCATATAGAATTTATTGTAAATGTTTTTAGTAAATTGTCTCGTAGCTCAGTGCCGGGTACTCTGGATTGATGCACGAGGGATCGCTGTTTCAAGTCTCGACGCATGCACTTTTTATTATTTTGTTTTTCCAATTGACCTTGACCACGCATTCATATGCATTTACACGCATTCAATTCGCGCTGTCTCAATTCATCTGAATGCGTCTCAATGCGTTTAAACGAATCAGAAAACGGGATTCACGAGCATTGCAAAAATGTTAATTCGCCCCAATACGTATCAATCCTTTTTTTTGCTGGGTTATCAATGATAAACTTCACAGTTTTTGGGACACGGGTCAATAATAATAATCGATTTTACTTAAAATTGTATAACTTTTTTTTTGGGCATTTGAACAAAACTAGGAAATGAAAACTAGTGTAATAGTACTTCATAAATATAATTTTTTTTCTCAAAAAATTAGGTGCAGACCCAGAGCCGTTTCCATGTGTGCCTCCACACACCATCACAGTCTATATGACGGATGGCTCTCAATATGGAGCCATTCTTGAAACAGGCTTATATACATTTATCAGACAACGAACATTATACTCCACTTACCTCACTCAACTATCTGATGAGCCCTCGTCCTGAACCTAATCCTTACGAGCATGGTCCACACAAGGCTTATTTGCGTATAGAAGAAAAACGCTTGTATACAGCTGGATATTTTGAAAATTTCCATGTTGGAATGACTAATTTCGATTGGAGCAATCGCATTTTTGTAACAACGCCAGGTGGATCTACATATACTGCAAAGCTGTATAAGCGTCCAAAAACGGAAATTGTCATGAAAGAATGCACTTTGTACGGTGATTATAAAATGACCCGGGGTGGAGCTAATTGGTGGTATTATCAAAAATTCAAATTTGGAAACGAAAAAAGAGTTGCTAGGAACCAGTGTGATTCTGGCCCAAAATACGTGGTTTCAAGAAAAAAAAGGCTTAGTAAGCGATTTTCTTGAGGGGCCCATATTTTACTAAGAATCAAAAAAGGCGGCCCTGGGGTCTGCTGGGAGTCCAGTCAGCAATGTCTCTTTTTCTGCCCGTTAAATGCGCCACTGCCAGGTATCAAGTTGATACGGCAAATGGATCAAAAGGATGCAACGTTTTGATATCTATATTCGTGATCAACTTGATTCAAATTTCGAGATCAATTATTTCTCATTACATTTTAACTACTCAACACATTATGAAATTATTCAAACCTTTCACATGAATGGTGAATAATAAAAACCGTTTGAAATTGAATTCTCAATACAATTTTGAAGAAAAAAAATCATTTACTTAGCTCCGTTTATTTGAATTTATGATTATTGAGGTTGTGGATGTTTGTTTGAAAATGTCAGTAAATCTCGATCGAGGATCGATTATCGACTTGCAGGACTTGCATTTGGCAGAAAGGAATGTTTTTCGAAAATCTTCAATTGCAGGGCATTCAGAATTGGAATTTAGTTACCTTAACAATTTTTTAAAGGCCTTGTCATTTTAATAAGTGAATCTAGTAATCCAGGTGCTCAAAATACGTTTTGCCCGAGGAAGATGTGTTCACGATAGAACTTTAAGATTTTTTAACCGTTTTTCGAAGATCTAGCCAACCCGAAAAGTAAACCTAGTAGTGATAGATTTGATGCTTTCACGATGATTCATTATGATAAATTAAAAATTCAAAGCTTTTTCGGATTTCAATCGTATGTGAATTTATGAATGTTGCCGACGTTTCGTGAAATGTTTTAGCCTGACTTTACTCTCATGTTCCTTTATACGTTGACTTACCGCGCTCCCGGTTTCTCCAATATAGACTTTGCCACAAGAACAAGGGATTTTATATACTCCTGGATCACTGAAATGTTCCTTTTTATCTTCAGAGTTGTTTAGAAATTGTCCTATTTTCGCAGGTGGTTTAAATATGGTTCGGATGTTGTGTTTCTTGAGAATTGTTCCCATTTGTTCTGTGATACCTTGAATGTAGGGTACAATGGTGTACGTTTTTCTCTCTCTTTCTATAGTAGGTTGTGTTGACTGGCTTTTTGAGTGTATTTTCTTATTGCTTCATTAATTTGTTTGTTTGTGTAATCGTTTTGTATTAGGGTTTATTTAATATTTTGTAGTTCCTTTTGTAAGTTATCTATATCTATTATGGATACAGCTCTGTATACAAGGGAGTTGATGATCGATCGCTTTTGAGATGTGTGTTGGTGGGAGGAGGCATGTCGGTATCGGTTTGTAATATAATCTAATCCCATCTCTCCAAAACTTTATGGACTCCTAAAAATCCACAGAAACAACATCCCACTCAGACCGATCGTCAGCGCAATAAAATCACCAACTTACAACCTAGCACACTTTCTCGCCAAAAAACTGAATCCTTTCACAGGAAACTCTATCACACACGTCCAAAACTCTTCTGACTTCATCAGAAAGATACAGCAGATTCACATTCATCCCCAAGACATCCTACTGAGTTTCGAAGTAGTATCTCTCTTTAAAAAAGTACCAATCTCTGATAAAATCGATATTATTAAATCCTTTGCAAAATTCCTCTTCAATCTCACACCTTTGATAGAACACTGTCTTACTAATACCTACTTCTCTTTCAATAACCAATTCTACGAACAATCCTCAGGAGCAGCAATGGGATCTCCTATCTGACCTGTAATAGCCAACATCTTTATGGAAAATCTAGAAACTAAAATCTTCAACCAATCCAAGCTTAAATCGGAATTTTGGTGCCGTTACGTTGACGACACTTTTGTCATCTGGAGACATGGACTATATGAACTACACAAGTTCTTTGATTTCATCAATTAAATACACCATAATGTCCAGTTCACAATGGAAATTGAACAAAACGAAGAATTGCCTTTCTTGGACGCACTAGTTTACAAAAGATCTGATAACACATTAGGACATGAAGTTTACAAAAAACCTCCCATACAAACAGATACCTACATGCCTTCTCCCACCACCACCCATCTCAAAAGCAATCGGTCCTCAACTCCCTTGTATACAGAGCTGTCTCCATAACATATAAAGATAACTTATAAAAGGAACTACAAAATGTTAAAAAATCCTAATATAAAACGATTACACAAATAAATAAATTAATAAAGCAATAAGAAAATACACTCAAAAAACAAGTCAACACAACCTACTAAAGAAAGAGAGAGAAAAACGATCACCATCCTACCCTACATTCAAGGTATCACAGAACAGATAGGAAGAATTCTCAACAAACACAACATCCAAACCATATTTAAACCACCTGCGAAAATAGGACAACTTCTAAACAACCCTAAAGATAAAAAAGGAACCTTTCAGTGATCCGGGAGTATATAAAATCCCTTGTTCTTGTGGCAAAGTCTATATTGGAGAAACCGGGAGGGCGGTAAGTCAGCGTGTAAAGGAACATGAGAGTAAAGTCAGGCTAAAACATTTCACACAATCAGCAGTAGCTGAGCATCATAGCGAAACAGGACATAGCATTTTATTTGAGAAAACAACCGCCATCGCAAGGAAGTATAATATTTTTCCAAGAAAACATAGAGAAGCAATCGGAATCTTAAAACACCATAATAACATCAATAGGGACAATGGACATAATACTAAACCGATTTGGCTTTCCGTATTTAAATCTTAGAAAGACAAGACCTTCGAAAACCGATCAAGGTGTTTTAAATTTCTGTTATGAACACAACTTTCCCAAGGAAAGTATATTTTAAACACCTGAACTATCGAGTTCAATTCTTAAAATGAATGAGAGCTTCGAAAACCCATGATGTCTGAAATTTTAGTTATATATACAACTTCCTCGCGGTGGGTGTATTTTGAACACCTGTACTATTATTAACGCCATCAATCACTTTATTATTTCAATAATTATTTTTAAACTCTAAATAAATCTCTGTGCTCAGAATAACATTAAAAAAACCGCTTTCTTCTGCGGTCTACTTTCATAAACGCACTCTTGTCATTCTGTTTTGCATACTGATGCTAGTACGCCCTGAAATTGTGCTCATTAATTTTTATTGATCTTCTAAATCGAATCATATTGAGTTGAAATCTTAGATTAAAATATCTGCAACAATTTGATACCCCAAGTTATAGTTTGAGACTAAATAAACAAAATTTAAATAAAACAGTTGAATTTGTAGCCTGTTACTTCAATTTCCTACATGCTAACATGAATTTTCAACAAAATATTTGATTTTGTAAGCAAAGAGAGGAACCTTGAATAAAAATATTAAGTTTTTGAAAAATTATTTAAACTTTTACATAAGTAGCTGAATTTTGAATTAAAAATGGTAAATTTTCGAACAAAAATAAATTTTATCGTTTAACCAAGAAGATGAATTTACGAATGAAATTATGAATCTTCAAAAAAAAAATTATTTTTTAACAAATTGGTTTAATTTTCTACGAAAAAATACAAATTTCGACTAAATACGTTTATTTTCAAACAAACCGTTTTTACGTTCAACTGAAAAAGATAAATGTCTGATCAAAAATAGAAAAGTCAAATTTTGAGTAAAAAAAAATTTGCAACAAAAAAAAAGAATTTTTAATCAAATAGTTCAGTTTTCAACCAAAGAGATAAACTTTCAACTAGAATGATGAATTTTCCAACCGAAGAGATATATTTTCAACAAATAAAGATTTTTGAGACCAGAGAGAAAAGAAATATTATCCAAACTGTTGAACTTTCAAGCCCAAAAGAAATTTAACATAAGAAGAAAAGGTTACATTTTCAGATTAAAAAAATAATTTTAAATAAAAACAGCAAATTGGCCAAAGACAAGAGGTTTTAACCAGAATGACGGACCATCAAGAAAAAATTAATTTTTTATCAAAGTCGTTCAACCTACAACCAAGTTGTCCATTCTTCAACCAAAAAATATGAATTTTCAACGAATAATGTAACAGAAGATATTTCAATAAAAAAGATTTTAATTTATCAGATACCGTTGAATTCAAATATCCAATAATAGGCGAATAAATTAATTTGAATATCACATTGAATTTTAAACGAAAATGGAAAAGGTAAATTTTCATGTAAAAAAGATCTTTTTTCAACCAAAAAAAAAACGAATTATCAACAAAAAATATAAATTATCAACCAATAATGTCAATTTTCTATCGGTAAGACAAATTTCTAACAAAAAAAAATTGAAGTTCTAACCAAATAGTTGAATTTTCACCCAGAAAAATGAATTTTCAACTAATGAGATATTTTTTTACCAAAGTGACGAATCTTCAACAGAATACAAGCATTTTGAACCAAAAAGTTGAATTTTTATCTGAAATAAATTAATTATCAACAACAAAAAACGTAACTTACACAAGCAAGTTTAATTTTTTATCAAAGGAATGAATGTTTTAATACGATAATTAATTCTCAAACAAAAAAATAAATTTAAACAAAAATAGTCGTATTTTCATCAAAAAAGATCAATTCGCCACCACATTTTGAACTAAAAACGATCAAACAAAAATGAAAATGTTAAATTTTTATATAATACAAAATTAGTTCCCAACCAAGGCAAAACAAATTTCCAAAAAAACATAGTTTAATTTTCAATCAATTTAATGAATTACCAGCTAAACCGATGAAAATTCAATCGGAAAATAAGTTTTTAATCAAACAGATGAAATCGCAACAAATAAAAAATTTTTAAACCACAAGATTAATTATCTACCGAAGAGATGAATTTTCAACCCAAAATAAATCGGTAAAATTTTTATTTAAAAAAATTATTTTTAACAGAAAAAAGAATTTTCCAAAGAATAATTAAATTTTGAACAAAAAAATCAAACAAAACACAGAAGTCAAACACATAATAGTAAAATGTTCAGTTAATAAAATTGAAAAAAAAAACTAAAAATGTTAATTTTTAGTAAAAAAAACTCTGAACATTAACCAAAAAAATGTATTTTTACAACATAGTTTTAATTCTTAACCAGGAAGATGAATTTCCAACCAAAAAGAAGAAAGAATTTTAAAAAAATGTTGAATTTTCAACCAAATAGTTATAGTTTCAAACCAGGAATAAATTTTCTTATTGGGTATTCTTTATTAATTCAGTTCGCATTCACGCAAAAAACGAGAAAAAAGGAATAAGGGGAAAGAGGGGTGGCGGAAGAAGAATTATTTAAGAACCAAATAGATGAATTTTCAGCTAAAAAAGATAGATTTTCAACCAAAAAAGGTCAATTACAAAAAATTGTACCATCAACTTAAAGGATGAATTTTCAACAAATACTTGGATTTTGAAGCCGAAAGAACAAATTATCTACAAAGTAGTTGAGTTTTGAATTCAAAAAAATAATTTTGTAACTTAAAAGGTAATTTTCTAGAAAAAACCTTAGATTTTCAAATCAATAGTTTAGTTTTTAACGAAATACTTGAATTTTATATCAAAATATGTAGTTGCCAAAAAGTTCATTCACAAACAAATATTCAATTTTAAAATAAAAGGACTAATTTTAAACCAAAGAAGATTTTAATTTCAAATAGAAAGCGGTTGAATTCAACCCAAAAGAGACAAACTTTCTACTAAAAATTGAATCCAGATTACTTTTACTCCAAACCTTTAAAATATCCTATATTAAAAAAAACTTACTTACGTGCAACGAGATGTCATCGCCGAGAACAAATGTTCTTTTCGGGATTGGGAATTTTCAGCTCATTGAAATCCATAATTTTAGTTATAACGATTTTCCCAGCCTCACGGGACGTAAGTTGGGAGCATCGCTATAAGCAGGCAGCGACAGCGTAGGAACAGAAAAAGTAATTTGATTTTACACTTACTGTGTTGTCAGGCGCCAGACACCACTTCGGCGTCACTCCAAAATGTTCACGAACTTTTATGCCACTTAAATTAAATTAAGATAGCTCAGGGAGAGGCATTCATGGGGCCGAGAAAAGTACTTCGAAATTTAAATGCTGTAAAAAATAGTACTATGGAAAGTTTAATTTAGTTTAAGAATAATATCGATACAATAGTGAATTTACAAAAGGGGGTTTACACCCAAACCATGATTAACATATCCGGAAACTTTTTTAGTCAACAAAAGATGAGCAATCCAAGTTTCATTACTAAACTAACTAACTATCAACTAAGAGTGCACGAAGAAAAAGCTTAACCTACTCGACAAGTTTCAACAATAAGAGGCCCACTAAATTCGACATGGCGTCAGCCTGAACTTTTAGACCCATTTAACTATTATTATGCGCGACAAATATTTCTCATACCCACACTAAAAAAAACACACTCTACACATGGCAAATCTCAAGAACACAAAATGAAACCTGAAGTCCGGCAAAAAGTAGGATAGACTCGTCCAAGTATTTTTGGCAGTTATCAACAATGTCTCCTTTCTCTCATGACTAGTCGATGGCCGACACGAAAACTGAGCTCCTGCGTCCTCTCCAGTTGCCAGTTCCTTCCCGCTCTCGCCAAATTCTCCGTCCAGTCGGTGCTGCCCTCACAAGCTCGATTTCCGCGACTGAATTTGATGGAATTCGGACCGTTCCAGTATGTGGAATGCCGGCCGGCACAAGATGGATGCTTCCATGTGTTTTGACAGGTATCAGGTCCGGCATGGCCTGATATTTTAACAATAATCCTTCTGGTTGAGATTATTTTGGAAGTCAATATTTATATCCGGATGGACCCAATAATAGTATGTAGTGTGACACAACCGTGGATGAGTGTGGTCAGCTTGGCCAAGTGACGTGGTGCGGGTGGCATCGTGCGTGTTGTGGGCGATTGAAGTTGGTGGCAGTGTTTTTCCCTGCCGGATTTTCTTCATAAATAAATGAACTCGGCGATTCCATGGATCGCTGTAGGACGTCCGATTCCCCTTTACCTTACAACTCTAGGTATCTAATCTAACCTACTAGGTAATAGTCCTTTACATAAGTTTCATTTTAACTTTCCTAATCTAATGGCTATCTGTGTACTATTGTTCTCCAAAATTAACAAAAAAATTAATTCGCTCTCATTCAATTACACAATAGTATATTGTGCTACAAGTTAAAAAAGCGAGATATTTAAAACGAGTGTGAAGTTAGCTACCCGAGCGGAGCGAGAGTGGCTATCACACGAGTTTTAAATCGTCGCTTTTTCAATGTGTGGGACACGATACTTTTTCTATATTTTTTTTTCAAAAGTGCGAGTTTTTGTTTACCAGTTGTTTGTGTAAAAAGAAGACGATTTTTTTCGATTCACGCAACAATGACAATGGCAATTATCAAAACCATGGCATTAATATGGCAGTAATAATAAGCTGGTTCTCACAATTGAATAGTTGGCCCATAAAGTTGAGGGCTTCAAAATTTCCGATTTTTCGTGAAAAAAACCAAGCACAGTATTTTTGGAGAAACTGACGGTGTTTTTTTGCTTTTGCCAAGTGACATAAGTACATACAAAATACACAACTCGAGAATTTTCAGGAAATTGATTTTAGGTTAGGGACGAGAGTCGGAAAATAGAATGAAGTTGGCTGCGCACGATGTACGAGTAAAACCGGGGCAGCACGAACCCACCTTTTGTCTTGTTCATTTTAAAATTGAACTATTAGGTTTAAAATTTATGTAATCATATTTATTCAGGATTGAAAGATCAACTATTTGGTCGAAAATTTGTCTCTTTGGTTTAAAATGGGTTTGGATAAGGTTTGGATGAGAAGCAATTGGTTTACGTTAAGTATACAACTTTTTTGTTTCAAATGTATCTTTTTAGCGAAAAATTGAACAAATTTGTTGAACGTCGAACTGGGAAAGGGCGTCTAGTTTCGCCGAAATTCGGTGAGCATAGCATAGGTATTTTTCGTGAGCCTAGACCTGTAAAACCACTTCGTTGCAAGAAAAATCTTGTAAATTAAATATTTTGTAATTTTAGATTTTGAAAAATCAAGAAATTTTTATTTTAACTCTTCAAAATTGTAGAACTTTGAATTCCAATAAGGAAAGATAACAGGGGAAAGAAGTAAAATATTATACCAAAGCGTAAAAAGTATTTCATTAATTTTTCTAAGTTTATATAATATCGGTAAGTCTTAGCTTTCCTAATATACGTAAAATGTATTCTTATCTTTTGAAAATAGATCTAAATCATTTGAAGTTTCCCCAGAAATCTTTTTAATAGAACTTCGAAAAACGTTAACTATTTCATGTCTTGTAACAAGGCAAAATTTTAACCCTGAATATTATTATTTTATTTTAATCATTATGTGAAAACTGGCCCCTCTGTTACGTGGCACGATACTCCAAGGGCATATTTCAAGGTGAATTTAAAAACTTAGGGCAGACTTGTTTTCGCTACTTTGTTTTGCTTATGACCTTGTCTCGAACTTTAATCGCCGAGGGACAACGAGTGATTTTGGAACTCTGATGTACCCAGAAAACTGAGGTTCGCTTGCCGACATCATTGCCTATAAATCGAGATTCTCGTGTTGAATCTGGCTCCCGCCTTTCTGCTGACTGTCTCCAATAGTCCCGGAACCTAGCTGGAAACCTTGAATGCTTCCAGAGCCAGAGTCTTTTTCTTTAATTCCCTGCCTCTTCTCTTTCTGTAATGCAATGTTGATAGTAGACGATGGATTTGAGGAGGAGTTCTGTAGCGGCAGCTGCTTATGGTGACTAAGTCCATTGTTTTGATTAGGTAGTGCTTTTTTCTCGGATAAGCGCGTTGCTGTCTAGAATTTGTGGCATTTGCAACTCGCGTCTCGGTAATACGACATCTTTTTCTTCATCAGATGATCGCTTTTCGGAATTATTGAATGGTATTTTTGGATATTTGCTCGTGTACAATGAAAATAGTTCTGTTTCATCCGGGGGTAGGCAGTGAAGATCACGTCGTTTCTATTATTAATTTTGATTTGGCTCGTTTAAATACGGTGTCGGAAGTGAGATCTTGAATCCTTGTTTGGTTTAGAACGGGTTAGTTTAAAACTTGTAATTTCCGACATAGAAAACGCTTTGGTAAGTTTCCAATTTGCCTTTTGGAGGTTGGTTACCTCGAAATATGTGAAGACCATTGTGCGGTTATCTCGTTGCCTCTTTAGATTATCGGTAGACGAGAGTGTTTTTTCCGTATTTAGACGACTGGATGGGAGACGTAAAGGTGTACTGTTGCGCGTCTCTTACTTTGAACTGAGAAGTTAAATTTTGCGAAATTCCTTTTGGTTTTCAACGTTAGGATTCAACGTAGATTATGTATAAGATGTTTCTTTTCGTCGTTTATCTTAGAATTTTAACATTGTTCTTATAGTCGTGACATTTCAGATGATTATAATCTTACTATCGTTTTTATTTTCAGATTTCCACATTGATGATTGTCCAAGAAGGTTGTCTCTGCAATCTTTGCGTTCAGGATTGCTGAGCTTAGCAACAGGATTATATTTTTACATCGCACTCTCCCAAGTTCTTCAGCTGGAGAGTGCGCCAAGCACTGCAGCTTCCTCCTCCGAACGAATGGAGCGCAAGGTCGCCAAGCTTGGACGGGGACGTCTACGGAAAGACAATTGGAGAGATGAAAGGCGCCAGACCGTCTACGTCCACTGCACTACAAGAGGAAAGGGATTCCGTATATGCACGGGCTGATGAGACGTATGACCTCATCAGCCTGCTTGGTCTCATCCCCCTATTTATTCGGAATGATCAAAAAAATGATCTCCACCAAATTTGAGCGAAATCGGTTAATATTAACATGTGGCCTAAAGCACTCAAAGTTTCTCATGCAATTAACATGGAGAAAAGTACTGTAAAACCTCAAATGCAGATAATTTTTTCATATTTCTTCGGAATTCTTTGACTCGGTACAATTATGATCTTGAGACTATGTTGAAAAAATATATCTACACGAAAATTTTGTTTTTTCAAAACTTACAAAATGCTGGACTTCTAAATTTCGTAATGCATGAGAGTGAAAATTTTGAAAAATTCAAAATGGTGTCTTATAAAATACTCAAAAACTAGTATTTCATATGCTTTTCGTCCTAAGGTCTTGAAATTTTGAAGAAAAATCATTTTTATTCTCACAAAGTGTATGGTTGGAAGTAGATTTCGAGATTTTCACTGAAGCAGAAATGGCACCTCTTTACTGTGTTCAAAAAGTTACATAATTATCACAAATTCAAACAAAATATGAAATACATCATCGGGAAGGATTAAGTGATTCTCAAAACTTAACATTTTTTGAAACTTTGAAAGGTTGGCTCATAAAATAACAAAAAAAATCAACATTTCTGACCACTCGGTGAAAAGATTTCAAATTTCATAAAAGAAAAACATTTCTAGCATAACTGCAGCTTTACGAACTTCTGAAGCAAGTGGTAATTCTGTCATCGGGCAAGCGACGGTGATAATAACTTACAACTTGTAGTAAATACTGTTTCTAGTCTTCGTTTTTTGTTAATCTTTCATTATAATTGGTCATTAATTTGACCCCTCTCTCTGCTGTGTCGTTCATAACCTTGAGATTTTTCAGTTTCTGCAGACTTTGATGGTAATCTTTGAGCGCTTCCCAGTCCACTGGATCTTGGCTAAGGAAGAAACTTGAAATCCCGAACCGTTCAAAGAAATTCATAGTGTTGACTGAAACCAAGTCTACAATCCCTTTTTTGACGAACTCTGTAGCATCCTTTGGTTGAATCATCAAACGTTCACAAACTTCAAAGGAAGAATCAGGAGATTTCAGACCTTCGACCGTTTTCACCTTCGTTGCGACAGGTACCCTTGAATCGAAGAAAGACAAACCTACCGTTTCTGATGTCAAGTACCAGAAATGGCCGCAAAACTTTTTCACAGCCACGCGGGATATATTGCAATCTATTTTCTCATATTCAGAGAGATTTATTAGAAATTCGAGATCACGATGAGGGGCTTGTACAGCGTTGGACGCGCAGAACCAAGCCTCTAGGTACAAACGTATGCTGAAAATACAAACATCCTGGCAGGCTATCTGCTCAGATGCTATTATCTGGAATTCGTCAGGAAAAAGGAACAGCTTGATACAATAAATCGCTTTGGCCATTTATCTTGTCTGATGCATAACTTCAGGGCGACGAAAATTTATGCCGCGCGGTGGAGGACCTTCAAGAAAGATGATTGTAAATTCGAGTAGCTCTCTGTAATCTTCTCTGCAATAATGATCCCGAGACTTCAGTGTAAAGTTCATAATCTTTTCTGTGATATCCTCGAGTGTCGTGCGAACGTAATTATTTTGTACTCCAGGTTTTAAATGGTACCGTTGGTGCTCATGACGTCCCAAACTTCACTTCCAAGATGCTTCTTAGGACTATCTCATGAATGTGATACCTGCGAATGAAATACGAAAGATCATGCTGCAGTTGCTATTCCAATAAGATGCAAGCACCACTCAGCCATCCTGTATTCGATGCAGTCGAATCACAGCAGAGAGCCTGAACTTTGCTGACTAAATTCCATGCCTTTAATGTTTCCTATATTCAGAAACTCGAAGCTGAAGGTTCATTCCACATGTGTGTAAAATTTTAGGCCAGTTGCGTATGGAGAACACATGACAATTTCAAATTGTTTATAAAATTTTTATTGAAAATGCGTTCTTTTAACACACGAAAACTTTATCGGATTATCTTCGACAGAATTTGACTTATGCTTTTTGCAAGAAAATAGTGTCCAAATGTTTATGTAACAAAATAACAAACAATAAAACAGAATATTAAAAAATCCTTCAAATCGTTTTTTTTATGGTCGAATACTTCACAAATATATCATACATTTCATAATTCAGGTTATCATGGAAAATTTTGTGATACAGTTCACCTGGTTCGACTCTATGTGAAACTGTATTCGAGCACGTCCTATGATATCGATATGAAAAAACATTGAAGGTCATCGCCAAGATCAAAATAAAGGTCACCGTTGAATTCCTCGTTGAAAGATACTTCAAAAATGAGCCTGACCTCCATCAAGAATATCTTAACTGAGGAAATATTCAGCCATCCCAGGACTTTTGTGACACCCGGTATATTCGCGCGTGAAATTCGAATATGGAAAGTGTTTGATATTAAATTCAATGTGATATTTAAATTTATTTATATTTAAATCAATTTATTTTCCTATTATTACCATATTTTCGTGAAAACAGATGAAGAGAGAAAATCGTCGCTATCGGATCTGCAGAAAACAATTCGCTGGACGACAAGAGCATGTGTCTTAGTATACATTTTTTTCTTTTTTTTTTTTATAAAAATGCAACTGTCAGGTTGAAAATTAATTTTCCCTAATTGAGGATTCAAATATTTAGTTACTAATTCTTTTTCATTCCTTGAAATCAGCGGTTTTTGATCAATTAAATAATTTTTTTATTGAAATATCTATTGTTACATTATTATTTTTTTCTTGAAAATTCATCATTCTGGTTAGAACCTCATGTCTTGGGTCAAAAATTGTTTTTTTTTTATTGAAAATTTTTTTTTATCTGAAAATGTAACATAAAATGTAACATCTTCCTGGTCTTAAAAATCTTTATTTGTTAAAAATTTGTCTCTTTGGTTGGAAAATTCATCATTCTAGTTGAAAATTCATCTCTTTGGTTGAAAAGTGGACTATCTGATTAAAAATTCTTTCTCTTCTTTTGTTGAAATTTTTTTTTTACTCAAAATTTAACTATTCTATTTATAATTAGACGTTTATCTTTTTCAGTTCAAAATACAAACTGACTGTTTGAAAATACACGTATTTTGTTGAAATTTGTCTTCATTTCCTTTCAGTTGTGAATTCATCTTCTTGATTAAAAGTAAAAATTTTTTTTTTCGAAAATTGATCCTTTTTAATTAAAACTTCAGCTACCTAAGTAAAAGTTGAAATACTTTTTCAAAAATTCATTATTTTCGTTCTAGTTTCCTCTCTTTGGTTGAAAATTTAACTATTTGGTCGAAAAACTTTTTTTCAATGTAAAATTATTTCAACTCAATATGATTCGCTTTTGCCGTATCAAGTTGATACCTGGCAGTGGCGGATTTAACGGGCAGAAAAAGAGACATTGCTGACTGGACCCCCAGAAGAAGGGCCCCCTTCCAGCAGAAAGGCCCCGGGGCCGCCTTTTTTGATTTTGAGTAAAATATAGGCCCCTCAAACAAATTGCTTACTAGGCCTTTTTTTTCTTGCATACGCCTTTGGTGCAGGGTATGTTGTGGTACCATGCCACTCGTGCCAAGTATATTCTTTTTTGTTTCCAAATTTGACCTTTGGATACTCTCGCCACGGCTCTGAACCCCAGCTCATTTCATATAAATTGAGTTGCCCTCAAGGAGAATGACATTGAGGTACGTTGATTACAGGTATATCTTCATGTTTAAATAGCTTTGCAGTAAATACAGGTCCAGCTGGCATTGTTACAAAAATGCGATTGCTGCGATCGAAATTTGTCATTCCAACATGGAAATTTTCAAAATGTCCAGCCGTATAAAAGCGGTCTTCTCTTATACGCATATAAGCCTTGACTGGACCATGCTCGTAAGGATTAGGTTCAGGGTGAGGGGACATCAGATAGTTGAGTGAAGTACGTGGAGTAAAACCACGAGTTTTTGAATCTAATTGTATATAAGCCAAATGATTTCCAGGGTTTTCATCACCTTCCATCCAGTCGGGTAGTGGTTCGAAATTTACAATGTCGTGAAGAAGGGCTCCATATCGAGTGCCATCCGTCATATACACTGTGACGCTGTGTGGAGGCACACATGGGTACGGCTCTGGGTCTGCACCTAATTTTTTGAGAAAAAAATTTATATTTATGAAGTTCTGGTACACTAGTTTTCATCTCCTAGTTTCATTCAAATGCCCAAAAAAACGATCTACAATTTTGCACAAAATCGATTGTTATTATTAATCCTTGTCCCAAAAACCATGAAGTTTCTCATTGATTATTATGAAGATGGGGAAAAGACAACTCCTTCTTAACCCTTGTGCGCATACCCAATTTTATCCACGTCATTACACACCCGAGTACCCGGGTGCCCATTTCCCTTTTGTTCAATTTTTTGAAGAATCATGCAATTGAAATTGTTTCTTTGTCGTTTATGAAAATAAATATCAAAAATAAGTGAAGAAGGCACAAAACACTTTGAAACCCACGAAACACCAAAATAATTCCCCGGCTTTCCCGAGCGGACCTCGTGAACGAAACAGTTACGCTGCAACTCGGCGCACAATATTGCAAGTAGGTTTGCCGCACACAGAATGTAACTAACAATTATTTATTGACTAAAAATTAATTAATTCATCATTACTTATATCATTACTCAAGACATTTCGCGTGTATAAATCGAACAACTTTATAGGAAATTATTTAACCAAAGTAGTAGAGCAACATTGGAGTGGAGCCACTCACTGACCGAGTACGGTTCTGTTCCATGCTAAGTTGCCTTTAGTCGGTAATGCAGTTAAATTTATAGGAAAAAGTAGTTGTAGTTTTAATTTTTAATTTTTGTAGTTAATGAAAAAAAAAGTTGCATCCAAAATGTAGAATTTTCTACCAATAATATGAATTTTCTACTAAAGTAATTGAATTTATAACCCAAAAGAGACGAATTTCTAATGAAATAAATGAATTTTGAAATAAAAAGGATCAATGTTCACTCAAAAATAGAATAATTACATTTTCAGTTGAAAAAATAAATTGTCCTAAAAAGACACGAGTTTTATCTAAAAAATATCAACTTTCAACGGAATAAAATATTTGAGATAAAATTAATGTAGCAGATAGTATATAGAATGAAATGCAATAGGCTTTATAGTCGTGAGTTTTCTACTAAAAATATATATTTTCTAGTGAAGTATCAACAATTTCATTTTCGTTGGAGATTCATTTCTTTGGTTGAAAATTTACCTATTGTGTAGAAAATTAATAAATTAATTCCAAATTAGAAATTAATTATTTTCTTTATAATTTGACAATTTTTTTGAAATGACCTTTTTTGGGTTCAATATTTCAACTGTTTTGTTGAAAATTGTTCTTTTTTGGTAGATAGATCTATTCTTTATAAGAGAAAGAATTTTTACTTTGTTCCATTATAAGAAAAACCTTTTGCAAATTTGTTGCTCTGTGAGATTTTTTTCGCTGACTTAAGTTTGATCATCGACCTGATGATAGCCTAAACATACAGAAATACATGGAACAGGTATTTTTTTTTAATCGAATGGGAATTTTTCTAAAGAATTATAATTCGGATTTAGAAAAAAGGAATTTAAAAAAAATCATCTTCCAAGTTAGAATTCGTCGCAATTTGAAAGTTCCCTCTTCTAAATTTTAGATAAACAAAGTACCTCAAGCAGTTTTTAGAGTAGAATTAGTATTTCAAAGAAGAAATATTTCCTAATTATAATAGAATTTTTTTTTATTCTTCGTTGCGAATTCATCTTTTTTGTAGTTAAAAATTCAACTATTTGATTGAAAATTAATATTTTGCACTTAAAAATTAAACTATTTGTTTGAAAATTTATCTACATTATGAAAAATTCGTCTTTTTTCTAAAAAATTTATCTTTCTGGTTCAAAATTCATTTTTTTGGCATAAAATTCAACTATTCCAGTTAAAGATTCATTATTTTAGTTGAAAATTCATCGGCTTGGTTGCAAATGAATATCTTTAACTAAAAATTTAACTATTCCATTTTTAGTTGAAAATTGATTAGTTCTGCTTCAAAATTCAACGCGATGAGAATGTACTCCCGGGGCGGGCAGAATTTTTTTTTTGTAAAAACGGTGTGTTCGGGCTTACTTTAAAAATAAAAAGTGTTACAGCATTTTATCCAGCGAAAGCATGCGAAATTATTTGCCTGTAAGAATATGTATTTTTTAAGTTAAAATTCAAAACTTGTTTCAAAGGTCTTCAAGGGCCAACGATTTTGATTTTTCTTCTGGATCACAGCAATTTTTTCTCAGTTCAAAAAATTATTATATACTTACGTATCTGCCCGCTTTGAATTGGCAGTCCTGGTAAGAAGTCGTACTGTCGTGGTCGTGGTGTATCTACACTGTTAAAAATGTTTGCAATTTTAATATAGATTTACTATACATTTGTATAGTAAATCTAAAAACTCGGTCTATGAAATAGTAATTAAGAGGCTGCATAGTAAATTTCATATACATGTATATTGGCCAACTCTTAGAAAAGTCAGGTAAATTCACTTTACACAAATTAAAATTAATTTTGGCAGTAATCGTCAATTCCAAATAATAAAGCATGATATTTTTTTCTAGTTAAACATAAGTTATACTGGATTTTAAGTGGAAAAGTTCAATTAAGCGAATAATTAAGACACCTAACCTAAAAGCAGCGGTTGTTTTGTTAAAATTCTGACATTTACAGTGAATTTTGAAGAAAATACCACCTGTACGTTGCACTTTGATTATAAATATGAATTTAGTCGATGAATTGTAGGTTATTACTTTAGTTTTAAATATTTGACAAGATTTGTGTGCATCAAAGAACTTTCAACTTTCACGCACTCTGTTTTACTATACATGTATATTAATTTTACCAGATGATGGTATATTAAATTTACTACACGTATATGCATATTGCTTCCATTACATTTATAGTAAAATCGCTATAGAAATTTCTAACAGTGTACATCTGTAAAATATAATATGGGAATTCTTATTTAAGAACTTTTTCAACGAATCTCAAAAATTTGCTACTGGTCCAAACTAAAGATAGCTCAAATGTAATCCCAAAATCGGGTCGAATTAACCAAGGTACCAAATTTCGATGAAGTATATATATTTTGAGAATCTAGACACCCTGCATTATGTTTACCAGGGCCATTTAAGAAACTGTGTAGTCCTCAAAGCTCTGCAATCGACGCGAGCTTATACCATAATAAATTGTTTTTATTCCACACCCGACCGGAAAACCCACCTTTTGCCCCTGATAAGCCGGGCGAAAGTAGCATATTTTTCCCGAAAACTAGTTTGGCGGGGCAAAAGTAAAATGAGCGGGAAGAAAATAAAATTAGCGGGGCAAAAGTAAAATTTAGCGGGGCAAAAGTAATTTTTTTCCAAACATTTTCAAAAAATTCAAAAATTTTGAAATTTTTTTTCAATTCCATAAGGGCCCCGCTAAATTTTACTTATGCCCCGCTAATTTTACTTTCGCCCCGCTCAGCAGGGGCAAAAGGTGGGTTTTCCGGTCGGGTTTGGAATGAAAACAATTTATTATGGTATAAGCTCGCGTCGATTACAGAGCTTTGAGGACTACACAGTTTGTTAACGCTCATGTAGGGGGTAATCTAACCTACAAAACTCACCTCAAAAAATTGATTTCGAATGCTGGCGCACCGAAAGGATGTCAGGGGGCAATTTTTTCCCCACAGGAAGCACATATCCCTATTTGAGGGGGAAAGTCCCTCCAAAACGTCAACACTCGCGATAAATATTAAAAAATTAACAAAATAACACAGTTTTCAAACGTCGAAAAAAAGTAAACAGAAACAGTACAATCAGCGCCGCGTGGTATCTCGATCGATCACTAAATCTATTTAAAAGGACTTCTGGCGCCATATTCAAAATAGAAAAAGCATTGAAACATATGTAGGAGTAATAATTCTTAATAAGTTATGATATATTATTTAAAAAACATAACAAATAAATATTATTTAAAAAAAATATGAAAAAAAGGAGGAAAAATATATTCAACGCAAAATACTGACTGATAAAATAGATAAATAAAACTTTCCACATTTTCTTCTAATTCTGAGTTGATGTTATAACATTCCCTTCACACCACCCACACAGAAGAAATAATTTACATATAGTTAAAGAAGATTTGGTAAAGATTTTCCAAATTTGTAATTAGCAAAAATAAGAATTTTCCACAAAATGCAATGTTATTGTGTTTATGATTTTTTCAGAGAAAGCTTAGGATTAACCTTAACATTTTTAGAAAAAGTCAAAGTCGTTGTTTCTATGATTTTTTAATGTGATCCTCAGTGAATAGATTGTTATCAGAACACCCATACAAACCCACTCTCGCATTAGAAATAAATTCTAGAAAACTGGAAAGACTGTCAATATTTTTTTATGGTGGCCATTGA
>CAKNYM010033210.1:0-13998 GCA_932195095.1 Andricus curvator
GGGGTAAATTTTCAAGTGTTAAATAATTAATTTAGAGTTCTGAATCATCTTTACGTTGTTTAAGATTGTTTTTACACTTTTAGAACAATTTTGTTCACGAGGGGTAGGTATGTATGACTTAGGGGTAGTTTTTTAGGACACGTATTATGAGAAAAAATTCCCGCCAACTGTGTTTTATGAATATTATTGTTTTTTATGCGTATTATAGGTAGATGTACGTTCCGCTACATAAATTTACGCGGAAGGGTAGTTTTTGGGAGAAATTATAAAAGGGGTAAAGTTTCAAGTGTTAAATAATTAATTAAAGTTCTGAATCATATTTACGCTGTTTAAGGTTGTTTTTACACTTTTAGAACATTTTTGTTCACGAGGGGTAGGTATGTATGAGTTAGGGGTAGTTTTTTGGGACACGCATTATATGTTTTCGGAGAGCAAAAAAGAGCAAAAAAAATCTACCCTAATCGTTTATTTCATTATAATAATTTTTAGTCAGTTTTCATAGGATTTCATTAAATCTAAGACAAACGGTCCAAATTATTATAAAAACTTTTAACTATTTTAACAAGAATTTTTTTAAATAGAGACAAAGTAAAATTACGATAAATTTTCGAAATAATGGATGTTTTAATTTTAAAAATATCGGTAAGATAAATGCTTGCGTTAAGTTTCAAGCTTTAAGCTAATTGCCAAAAAGTTGACCAATGCAAGTTTCGAAAATAAAAAAAGTTCTAAACCGCCAAAAGTATATTTTTGGTTATAAGATAAACCTAAGAGAGTATGAACATATAAAACTAAGAGATCAATGAATGTATTTCTGATGGATATGAATTTCACACGTTGTTAAAAGTCGCGTAACAGGACATACAACTATAATAAAAACAAAAAAGTTAAAAACATCTTTTAAACATACATGAAGAACAGATAAAAATATTTCAAATTTGTTGACAAAGGACAATTTTCACGATTTATTTGATTTTGGCTTCTACTTTTCAAAACATGCTATCATTTTATAGTGTGATAAATTGATATGGAGCGTTACCGGACATTTTATAAAAAATATTTATTATCAACTTTGTATAATTATTTTTGAGTTTTATCCTAAAATAGCAATACAGCGTGACCGTACAGAAAACTTGTAGGACAGACTTTGAAGTGATTTTTAAAATCTGCAGCTCTAAAATATTGAACCCTACCGTTGATTTTTAGCTTTTTCAGCTTAATATAAGTGACAGCTGTGAATCTCAAATATTTAAACAATTTTGTTAACATTATTCAGCATTTTTTAATTTTAAATTTGTACAGGTTGGGACAGTTGCGTGACAAGACATTTTTCTTACTCTTTTATTTATGATTTCTAAACGAGGTCGTCTGAAATTTGGAAACTTTACTAAATTTTGCTTTGATGTAAGTGATAGTTTTATAAATAATTTAAATAAAATTCAACCTCGAACACTTTTAAATTTAAGATTGTTTAATTTCATCAACTTTCAAATTGAAATGATGATTTTTAAACCTAATGAGAAATCTTGATTCACATGCCAATATAATTTATTTGTATAGTTTACAAGATCAAAAGTTATGTGTACGAAAGATGTTTCCATGAATGAGAGTTCAATTTTCAATATTTCCAATTTGAAAATTTGAAATTTCATAATTTTCAATTCTGGCATTGCGTGATCACTGTCATTTAAACTGTATTTTTTTGTATTTTAATTCTGCAGTTTTTAAATTTCACATGTCGTGATAAGAGGATAGTGATTTAAAAAACTATATGAAAAGAAAATATAAGTTATTGAATAAGTAAATAATTAAATAGTGCACATAATTATTTTAGATTATGAACAATGAAATAAATATCTTGAGTCGCCAGTTCGATACAGTCTTTAATCTATACGTAATAAATTCCTACAAAAATTACAAAACCAATTTAAAACCTTCAATAAGCTAATTGGCAAACTTATTCCGTTTAATAAATTTGCGGTACCTTTCACATAAATAATTTTCATTCGAGCCTCTAGAGACATATTTCTGCATATAAATGATCATTAATTAAATAAATATCGAAAAGGCAAAATATAAACACGAAATCGATTATCGCAATGTTTAATTTAATACCAGTTTCAAATGCTAATGAAGCGTCTTTATCAGCGATTAGTAATCCTGAACTTTAAATCTATGTTGGTTGGAGGTGTGATATGAGATCCGGTTTACGCCCTAACTTTTTGTAACGCGTAACTTTACAAGTAACACTTCTCTTTCCTCTCTGCCTGTTCGATGGAGCGACGCGATATTTCTCGTTTCAAAGTTCTCCTAGTACCAAGGTGGAGTTTAAAGTGTTATGAATAATAAGCGAGCTGAGTTACAAGCTGCTGAGATCTTATCGGTGCTACTGTCAACATCCAACTAATATCACGTACAACGTGGCGGGTTAATTGAAACGGGTTCTAAGCAGCATTTTGAAGAGCCTAAATCACGTTCGCGCAACATCGAGACTTCTAAAGCTCCTATAAGCCACTGAAACTTTCCGTCTTTTCGACCTATTCTCCCAGAACAGACCAGCCATTCTGTGATTGGTTAGCATCTGACTTAAGGAAAAAAGGACAGCTATTACATGTCACTGCGATTTATTCGAGTTGTATGTTTCTTGGATGAAAACCAAGAGGATCATTTCCTTCGATTTGAACTATAAGCTGACGTTATCAAAGCCGAAAAGTAGAAAAGGCAAAAGCAGTGTATGGTCTAGTACTGAGACCTAGGATAAATGTAAATTAATCGAATTTTCCACCGGGATCATCCACCCATAGATCATCTAGACTTCATTATAATATAAAAAGAGATGAGAGCAAACAAACGATGAGGATTTAGATGTTTCCTTCTATTTCTTTTCTCTTTTTTTATTTTACAGTTTACAATTTGAATGGAGACATTTAAAAGTATGTTGCCTAAACTTTATCGCCATCTTCCTGATTTTTTTGAAGGAAAAAAAGAAATTTTGAGAATTTTGTAGTTACAAACGAAAAAGTTGCAATAATTTGAAAATCAGGTTTCATGTGCTAGATATTATTCCTAAAACTCAAAATGAAGGGTGTCACGGCAGAACCATGTAAACGCCAAGGCAAAAAATTCAGGGTGGCAAAAAAACGTTCTCAAAATATTTCCTATCATAATTTATCACAATTTTACAATATTGTTAATTAACCGACTTAAAGTATGGAAAAATTATTGCTTATACCAATTTGTCATTAAAAATATCGGAAATTTTGTGAAAATCTGGAAAGTAGTTTCACTTGAAGAATTTACTATCCCCAAGGTGATTTACAAGGTGAATTTTTTACACAACTTTTTACATTCTCATAATTTATGTTTGAGAAAGTATTTAAGTAATTAATTGTCAGAAATTTCACACCTCAGTTTTTCAACGGATCTTCACGTTTTGAGACCCCCTAAAGCCGAAAATCAAGTTTTGGCGATGGCGTATGTCTGTCTGTCCGTCCGTAAACACGATAACTCTCGAAAAAATGAACGGATCTAATCGAGCTTTGAGAAACTTTTTTTGGGTCCTAAAAGAAAGAACAAGTTGGTTAACCAGCCATTTTTTCTGAATTTGAAAATTTTATGTACAGGTATTCGTAGTACTCAGAAAGCCGAACAACTTATCTCAATGACTTTTTTCCATAAAAAGAAAATTGTGAGAGTAATACCATTTACAAAATTTTAAAAAATCAATCGAAAATTACAATTTTAAGCCAAACAACGCACGATATGAAAAAAAAAATCAGGAGAAGAAAAACGTTGCTTTTTTAAATCCCTGCAAGATTATCATAACAAGTTTTTGAATTTTCTTGCAAATTAGATAAATCAAATTTTGATCGCACACAAAATAATGAAAAATAAAAAATTCCATTTTGTGCTCAAACTATGCAAGATACAAAAAAAGATAAACAGACAAAAATTGTGATCCCGAAAAACAGATACAAATTTGTTATAATTTATTACATTCTCGTCATTTATGATCGAGAAAATATTGGAATTGTCCGAAATTTGATACCACAACATTCAAACTTCGAACCAAACGACGCAAAATACGAAAAAAAGTCTTAAAGAGCAATTATAGCTTTTAAAAACTCCTGCAAAATTTATTTGAACCATTTTTTGACAGGACTTGTCATTTTATTATTCACTGAAAATACTATGAAAAAAGTCGAAAATTCAAATTTCGAGCCAATAAGCGACGCAAAATATGGGGAAAAGTTTTTGGAGGAATTTCAGCGTTTAAAAATTCCTACAAAATTTCTTTGTACCATTTCTTGACAGAACTCCTCGTTTGAATTTATTTATCGAAACTGATGTGAAAAAATATAAAATTCTAATGTTACGCGAGATAGGGAAGAATGTCTGAAGAAAGGATTTTATAGTTTTTTATTGTAAGGTAATTCGGAAAATAAATATATATTTACAATGTCTATCAAAAATCGAGCGCGTAGCGCGAGTGTCACGATGAGAATGTGTACCTCAAAGCCTACAGAGCTTCGAGCAACCTAATCTTTAACTATACTTAATTACGTAGAAAAATCAGAATATAAAGACGCATATAAATACTGGGATCTAAAAGAGATCTTTTCGATAAAGTCTCATTCAAGCATTCCAAGTGCAAAGAATAAATATTTGTGCGCGAAGCGCGAGGTCTAAATATGTCCGAGCGCGAATCGCGAGATCCAACAGACGCGCGCCCTAGACGCGCTCAAACTTGCGAGCCAAGCGAGCAGCGCGCAATGAGAATAAGCCCGCGCAGCGGGCAGATTTTTTTGCAAAAAATTGTATTGTTTAAAAAATCGGCTGCTCCCATTCTACCATTTTTAAATTTCATGTTCCAGAAAATATTGTTTCGAATACTCTCGGCCTTCTAATTTATTCATTTAATAAGAAAAATTTGATCGAAATATTTTGTATAACAATGAAAATTCAATGAAACGGGGGTTTCTCCAAAAATACGCTACACTTAGTTAACAAATTATTATCTCATAAACTATTAATCACTAAAAAGGTTCGAAAATAATCCAAGAATACGTATTCAAAGCTCGTTTCAATTTTCACGTTATTCCTTATTAACAATAAACGCACCGGTCTGACACTGTGCAATGTGCATGTTTCCACTATTTCACTAGAACGTCCATGCAAACATTTTAAGCCTGAAAAATTTCTGGATATATTTTGATTCAGCAAATGGCCTTTTTTTCGTCTAATTTGACTGGAGTTTCTGTTTTCCAAGTTATATGGCTTCAATATAAATTGCTGACAAGTGGTCGTGCGCGTATTTAAAGTTGCAGAAAGCCACAAAGAGCGGTTTCTGAGATCTTGAGAGTTAATCTCATAATGCAACTGGCAGACGAAGCAAATAAGGAGCACGCGAAGGTAATGCCAACATAGCGAAGCGAGTGGTGAGAACATTTCGACTGATTGTTATTTCAATGAAGATGAAACAACCGGATAGTGCAAAATCTTGTAAGTTTTACGACTTTAGCGTCAAAGTACTGTCGCTCGTTCATCTCAGCACTTTTCATTAGGTTTCGAGAAAGAATCCCTTTTCAGAATTTTTTACGACGTCGTAAGTTACGTTCAAACTATGTTTTAGAGCTGAAACTTTCTTTTAATACGTGGCCGGCCGTAGCACGTATCAGAAAAAAATCTACTCTATATCTTCATTTATACGCATTTTCAGGTTTATAACAGTTTTGATAAGAATTGATTGCCTCGATATCTACTTCAACAAATAAATAAACTATGTCGCCAACTTTTGTACTCTATATGATTAGTTTTAAATTAAACTCCAACTCAAAGACTCTGTTTTTTTATAATCTCAGTTTTTTATATTGGGAATGAAAATCCAAAATTGGTCAAGGTTTTAAAAACATTTCTAGATCATTCTTTTTTGTGCAAGTATTAAATTATCAACGTTATGATTTTAAATAATATCCCAGATAACAATTGTGCGACGCAGATCACCCGCAGATTGTGATTGTCAGGTTCTGCGTGCAATAACGCACTCATCTCGCCAGCATGGACTGTCGAACACACATCTGCGAGCGCTATGAGTCGCATTTGGCCAACACACTCTGCATCACAAAATACAGGGAGAATGTGACGCAGAGTCTGCAGTCACTATGAGGGCAGAATTCTTTCTAATAACATTTAATTTTCCTAGAGTTATTACTTATAAAATTAAATGTTATTAGAAAGTTATATAAACCATTTTCGAAACAATATGGACATTTTTTTAATAATTTTTTTTAATTTTGTGGATTTTTGGAAATTTTGGAAATATTAAAAAAAAATTTTGATTTTTTTGAAACTTTCGAAATGTTCAAAAATTGAAAACTTTAAGTTTCGTTCATTTTCCGGAAATGTACAAAAATATAAAGTATCCAAAAACTTACTTTATTTCGAAAAATATTCAAAATTTCCAAAATTACGATTTCTATCTTTATTTTTTTTCTGGAAAAATTAATTTTTTAAATGTAACCAAATTTTTGTTATTTTTTAAGTGATATCGCGCATTTTCTTTGTCGGTACCAGTATTTATACACAACGTTGTTAACAAAAATATTTATCTCCTCCATGTTTCCAGGCCATCATGAATGTATTGAATATTATAAAAATAGATTAATGAAGTTCGTCAAATCAGCATCAGTATTACAAAAAATTCATTAGTCTACTCAAATGAAGATTTTTTTGAAAATGATAGTTTTTTAAAATTCGCGGGAACCATTTCTCGAGGAATGCGCGCGTATGCCGGCAAATGTCCAGTTTGCGAATGTCATCGAGCTCGCAAGTGAGTCGCGTTGTTTTCGCACTTTTTGCATCATTTTGTGCTGCGTGGTTAGATAACACGGATTAAAAGTCAAGGTAACTATCTTCCTTTGTTACATACAGGTCGCATGGCGTGAAAATCCAACGCAGCATACAAACGCGTGAAATCGTCCAATTTCTTAATAATTATAAAATCGGGTTATGTTTTGTGCCGTGATCTTTTTTCCAATTTCCATTACATCGAAAGATTTCACTACTTCCAAAAAATCTTGGAATTGCGGTTTTTTCCCTTGAAATCGTAATTCAAGACGTATGGTTCGCGGGTACATGTGCACTCATGCGTGCACATGTACCGGCGAACCAACATGATATTCATGATATTCCTTTTTGTTCTCATTTTAACCCGTAGAGTCCACACTCCATCTGCGCATGCATAAATTCCACACTAGTGCGAATTGGAATTTCGCATTTTTGATCATTGACAATTCTCTCAAAATTCGAATTAGACTTAGTGTTTTGAATGTGAAATTTTATCAGGAATTTGATGGTGATGATGAATTTTTGATAATAATTAAATCTGTTTTCAAAAATAAGAATTTTCAAAAGTACAATTTTGAAAAAGTCACTTCTTCTATAAAAAGATACCATTTTCTTTATATTTCATAAAAGTGGATAGGTCCAACAAGAATTTGAAGCTAATACATTGTACTTTGCGGGGAAAAAAACATTTTTGGAGAAAAATTAATCTTTTTTAAGAGAGTGTGAATTTGGGGTACTTTTGGAGCAGGGAAATAAGCATAATTCGATAATTTATAAATAACAATATTGTTTATCATTACTTTTTCATCAAATATTATAGTGAAATTAGAAGTAAAAGTTTTTCTAAATTCTAGTCGATAAAATGAGTGCAGAATTATGTTTATTTCCCTACTTCAAAAGTACCCCAAATTCACACTCGTCAAAAAAATATTTATTTTCATTTTTTTCCAAGAATTTTTCCCCCCTCAAAGTACAATATGTCGCCTTCAGAACCTCTTTGGACCCCATCCACTTCGATGAAATATAAAGAAAATGGTACCTTTTTATAGAAAAAGTGACTTTTTTTTAAGATTGTACCTTCATAAATTCTCATTTTTAAAAACAGCTCTAATTATTACTAAAGTTTCATTATCACCATCAAATTTCTGATCAAATTTCATATTTAAAACACGACTTTTAGATTCAATTTGTTTGTATTTTAAGAGAATAATCAACGATCAAAAACGCAACCATAAAGTCCACACTAGTGCGAATTCGCACCAAGTCTAACTTTTCAACCCCATGTCAGGGGTAGTTTTAGACGAATGACGCTGGGACTATGGGGCCTGATGCAGTAAGGGTCGAACATATTTAACGTATGGGAGGAAGACCCTTCTACCTGCTGGGTAGAAGTTGGCATTTAAGTAAGAATCAGGGAATCGAGAGAAACTTCTGCTTCATTTCGCTACTGCAGTTAAACCAAATTACTTTTCACAAAATTTATTTCTTTAATCTCAAGTTTTGGACTAAATTAATAACTGGAATTGAATGAAATTGATTGGATTGAAAGTTTTTTTTTGCAATATGTCGCAGTGACGAAATGTAGCAAAAGTTTCCTTCGGTTCCCTGAACTTAAAACAGTATTAATTGTTTATTTATAATTGCGTATTCGAGAGTTTATTTATGGAAACCTCGGAATATTCATGTAAAGTGTAAACCCCTTAAGGCACATCTAATGCTTAAAATTGTATATAAAAATATTTTTTATATATTTAAATAAAATGTTTATGAAATATATTACTTGCTTTTTATTTTACATTTATATAAGTTGCATGTATTTTAATATTCTATATTTCTCGCAGATATGCGTCGGGTCTGCTAGCGATATGCGTAGCAGATTATGCGTCAGATTCTGCTACACATATGCCAGGCAATTGATGACGCATATGTCTCATCAGGTGAGAGCACAATCTGCGCGTCGATCCGCAGATCTGCGTGCACATACGCCATCAGTGTGCTAACAGAATGTTATCTGGGATGCTTCGTAAAGACTTTTATATTTGTAGTATCGATCCAATAATTCATAGCTTAGTAAAAGTGCACCCTCTCGGCTTTTCCTTCGAACAGAAAAATGGATTTGGTTAAACACAGGAATAAATTTCGAAAGATTCTGCCTTCAAACTGATCAAAGACGCTGTCCCTTCTACAGCTCTTTCGGAAACGTCGAATCAGCAGATTCGAGATGAAATATCCGTTTTGCTATAAGTATATCCTCAATGCTAGGAATTTTTTCTCCAGGCCACCATTTTAAACTGAACACTTAAATAGCTATAATAATAAAAGTTCTTATTTTAACTCATATTTATCAAATTAAATCTTTTGAAAACATATAACTCAAAGAAACTAAATTTCTCGACAAAATATTGCGAGATGTCAATGCTCTTATTTAAATGTTTACTTTGATGACCTCTCCGAATTTTGCAGTGAGTGGTTTAAACCGTTTTAGAAAATCTTCTTTCTAGGTCAAAAGTAAAGTAACAGTCGAGGAGATAAAAAATATCTGTACTTTACCCAAAAAAATATCAAAATTTTGGGTTTTTGATTAATTCATATTTTTCATCTTTTCTGTCTTTCAGCGGAATTGTATTAAAAATGTTAATGTAATGTATGTAGCAAATTACTTAAACAGTGTCACGCTATTTTTAGTGACTTTTGACTCAACCTTCCCTGTTCCGACGATTTGTGACACTTCAGTGCCCCCCCCCCCCCGTCCTTTCCCCTACAAAGTGATATGTGACACTGAATCTGACTCCCCTCCTATTTTTAAATACGAAATATATATATATATGTATGATTTTATATAATAGTCCATCGCAAAATGAATAATGAGTACAGAGTATTTGATACTAGTATGAGAATACTTTTATTCAAATCATTTCGAGCTTTTTTTATTTTAAAACATTAATATAATTTAGAGATTAACTTAGACGACAAATTATCTTAAGAGATTACTTAAACGGTAGCCTTATAAACTAATACATTTTTTGTATTGATAATATTTGTCTTTAATGTATCGACCCAGATTTAAATTTTGTTTTTTAATCAGAGAAGCTTCACGTGTTACAAAACTTTTGCGGCCCCCTCCTATTTATGATACTTTGTGACGTTAGGGCAGAATCCACCTCCCCTTCAGACCGTCACGTAGGGTAAGGAGGGGTAGCCCCGACCGGTGGGACAAAGGCGACTTTGCTTATAACATCACTATTATTTAACCATTTTAATTCTACTTTGCATTAAATAAAACTATTTTCTTATAGAGATAGTGTTACTTACTAAAATCTTGAAAATTGACGTTGTAAAAGAAAAATTATAGAGAAAACAGTTTTGACAACGAAAGAATGGAAGATTCGCTGGCAGAAATATAAAGTTTTCAACATTAATGGCAATACTTACAGGATGAAAATTTGATATTTTGACAGATAAAACAATATCACATTATGTCATTATAATAATTGAACGTAATTCAAGTCCAAAGTATATTTAATATCGTAAATAATTGAGGCCTCACTAGTGGAGCAAGCCCGACGAAAATAATAGTTTACACGTGCTTAGGTTATAAACGTATCATAAGCAGTTTTGTCGATAAGTGATCAATAATGTGAAACAGCCACTTATCTTCTAGGCTACATTATTATTTTTAATCCGGTCGGTAGAGCGGGTGTTTTGTATTGGTACACGGTAGAAACCTTTCCGCGTAGTCCGTCTCTAGTAGAATGTCAATGAATAAGAGGTTATATCACAGCTATCACTATTTTTATTGAAAATAACTTATTCTTCTTGCTGGATATGTCTAAGGGTAATTTTTTAAGTACATAAGATACCACAGACGCGAAGCATCATGTTTTCCCATCTTCAGATGTTTTGATTTTCATAAAAAGCTGCAGTCGGCTTTGCCCTCTAGTGTGGGGCAAAGCCGACGAAATACAGCTTGTTAGAAATAATTAAATTATTAAATCATTTTTTATTCATATAATTATTACTTATAAAATATGATGTGCAATAATTTAGTACTCAAAATGAAAAAAAAATGGATCAATTCCACATCTTATTAACTTTAAAAAAATCATTGAGTTTTAACTGGTCGGCGCTGCCCCTCCTTACCCTAATATGCCGACGCTCCCATGAAAGAATTCACCAAATATTTGAAGTTTTTGGTTCTGTATCAAACAATGTCAAATTTTATAACGAAAATTGATATATTTTCTTATGAATTGTATAAATAATATCATCAAACTTTCACTAAGATTGCAAGAAAATATTATAAACTATTTACTGAAACATTCTCTTTTGTTTATTGTAGAAAAGCAGGTCGACATATAGAAACATTGGAAAATAAGGAATTGATTATATTGAAAGAAATATGAATCGATTAAGGATCTGATTAATGTTGCTTGTTAATAGATTTCAATTAGTTGTTTGTATACATTTAATTAATTGTTAAGTAATTTTAATATTTGGTTTCCTTAATAAATTATAAATGTTTATAAAAGCTTTTTTATTTCAAATAGAAATGGAGATCTGGAAAAAAGGAAGAGCGAGTTCGGTCAAACCCTACCTTTTTTCAGCTCGAAAAACTACCAATATTTACTATTTTTGGCAAATAATGACTAATTTTTGGAAATGACGTTGGAAATATCATTTGCGAATATTTTCATGATCATATTTGTAATCAACACTTAAAAATACGTTAGTATAAGCAGTTTAAATAGCACGTGAATAAAACTAGTTATGAAAGTCGAGATTAAAAATTTTTATGTTTAGAATCATATCATGGAGAATAGACATAATCATATTTAGAGAGCTGGCCAGGCTGGACCATAACTTGTTATTGATAATTTCGAATTGAAAGCGTTTGAAAAAAAACGTATGAAATGATTTTGAATTGAAAAAGTTCTAATTCAAAATGTTTTAGACAGGTAAAATTTTGATAAAAGGACAATATTTTGAATTCAATAAAAAGGAATTGAACTTGTATCATTCCTGAATAAAAGCATTATTTTGAAACTGGATAATTTTAAATTTAAACAATTTTTTAACAGAAAGTTTCAAAATTCAAAACCTTGAAACTCCAATTTTTTAATTTGGATAATTTCTTTAAGAAGAATTTGAAATTGTCTCATTGCTAATTCAAAGCGTTCAGAATTGAACAATTTTATTTTGAATTCAACAATCTCGAAATTGAATGATTTCAGATTAAAATGTCAAAAGAGGACAATTTCAAAGCGTTAAAAATGGAATAATTTCTGATTAGAATTTTCAAAAATAGATAATTGAATATTCAGTGGGATGAATATTGTATTATTTCTAATTAAAATCATTCAAAATTTAATAATTTAAAAGTGAAAACTTTTGAATCTTAATAAATTTAAATTCGAAACGATTAAGATTTGACAATTTAAAATTAAAAACAAAATTGAATGTTTCAAAGTAGAAGCTTCTGAAATTTTAAAAATCTAAGTTTTTATTAAATTAAAAATTTATGTTTTAACATAAAAATTGATTAGGCAAATTTTTCTAAAATGAAAAAATAAATTCACCTTTTTTCACCGTTCAAAATGGAAAATTATTCAATTCTAAACCTTTAAAATTGAATTATTCTGAAAAAACGTTTGAAATAAAAAGTAGTTTTAAATGGGAAATTAAAAAAATTAAAAAATGAATACTCCAGGAACTTGAAACTTAAGCAAATTCGAACTTCATCTAAAACAAAACAAAAATGTAGTCGCGAAGTATTGTGATATTAAAACCTTTTTTACTCAAACCTTTAAAAATTTATTTTACTTCAAGTAAATTTAATCGTTTAGAAATTAACCATTTTTAAATTGTCAATTATACATTTCGAAATTCAACCATTTCAATTCTAATCTCAAATTTTAAACTATTTAAATTACTTTAAGTAAATTTAAATCGTTTCGAAATTAACAATTTTTAAATTTCCAATTATACTTTTCGAAATTTATCCATTTCAATTTTAAACTTATGATAGCAATAGATTGTAAATTTAGCGTTTACCATGAAATCCAGAATTCTAAAATTAAACCCTTTAAAAATTAAAGAAATTATTCAATTATTCAGTAGAAAAAGTGTTGCTTTTTCAACTGAGTTTGAAATGTCGAACTTTTTGGAACATTTTTGAAATTACTGTCTTAATTTTTCATTGTTTTAAATTTACTCTGGAGGCATTTAATTCAAAATTGTTCAATTACAAATCCTTTAAACTGAAATGTGTGTAACTTTTGAGTCTTTCATTTTGATACTCTACTATTTCATAGAATTCAAGAAACCAGAAAGTTTTGTGCGTTTAAAATTGAAACCAAACTATTTAGAATATTGAAATCTAAAATTATTGAAACTACCTAAATTTAATTGGTTGAATTTCGGAAAGTATAATTTTTAAGCGTTTTTAAGCAATTTTTAAGGGTTCGAGTACAAAAAAGGTTTAATACAACAATTCTTAGGAACTAATTTTTTTTATTCTTAAATGACGCTCGGATTTGTTTAAGTTTCAAGTTTCTGGATAATACATTTTCTAATTGTTAATAATTCCCATTCAAAATTACTTTTTATTCTAACCGTTTTTCTAGAATAATTCAATTTTAAACGCTTTCAATTCGAAATTATCAAGAACAAATGATGGTCTAAACAATTTTGTTATTATTTTTATTAGCGGACTGAATACCCAAGGGCGCGGTACAAAAATTATCATTTGGGGCGCCAAGACTGATAACACCGGTACACAAAAAAAAAATCTGCCCGCTTCGCACATTCTCATGGCGCGCTTCGCGCGCGGCTCACTTCGCTCGCAAGTTTGAGTGCGCCTAGGGCGCGCGACTGTTGGATCTCGCGCTTCGCGCTCGATTATGTATTCACCTCGCGCTACGCGCTCGGGCGTATTTGCATCGCGCTTTACGCTCGGCTCCTCTAGATTTTTGAACTTCGTGTTTGACTTCGATGAAAAGAAAAATTATGTTTGCAAATATTATAAAATTATCAAAACCTCTACATATTAAGTGATTGTTAAATTTGTTTTTATTTTAGACTGAAAAGGAACTTTATTTACTCAAGTTTCTATCGACCTTAAGGAACACATTCTCATCCAGACACTCGCGCTTC
>CAKNYM010033211.1:0-12446 GCA_932195095.1 Andricus curvator
ACGCGCAAAGTTTCACTTTACCTACAGTCGTTTCCGAACAGACGGTCGATAAATGTGATCTCTGTTTTACCGCGAGAGTGTGACACCGAAGTTCAGATACATGCCACGGCGTCTCGTCGTGGGGTCTCCGGCTCATATTCAGAGGCGCCTTACATTTACCGACGAAAGATGATGGTTCATGCCCGTGCTAAGATGCCAACACCTAATAAGTTGTTACGAGCAATCGATGGCACCACCATCAAGTCAGTTCAATTAAAGGAAAATTCAATGTCGCACATGGTGAATTTAAATGACGCATGGGGTTGGGGGAATTATCAAGTTCTAGAATCTTCTAGAGGTATTGGTGGAGTTGGGGATAGCGGACTATAAAAGAAGACATCAGATCTGAGGGCAGTCATTACATCGTGCGAGGCAGTCCAGTGAAAGTGGATAGTGAATATAAAATTATCAAAACCGAAAGAATAACTTGTGAAGTTAAAACATTATTAGTGTATACAGTCTATATCTAGTAGAAAATGATCCTCGATGAGTGTGTAAAACTTATTCCTGCTTTCGAAGAAGTACTGACCCTGCTTTCATCATCATCATCATCAAAATCATCTGGGAACGTACAACTAAACAAAGTTAATCGATGGCGAAACGAGTGCCTATTGTGTTTAAAAGCAGTGCGAAAGGAATTGTCATGTATACCACGACTGTCAATAAATCAGAAAAGAAGGTGTCTAAATATTATTGAACACTTGGAATGTTTTAAAGCTCGATTCGAGTTTCTCACTAAAAAGGGTAGCGGACTTCAGAAGAAACGCAATGACATTAACGATCGAGTGGAGTGGATTGACGTCGACAAAGCATTCGATAGTCGAGTGAAAACATGCATTGTCGCGAACCTGGTTCACAAGGATGTTCCTGCCTTCCTAGATGACGCCCAAGTGCTATTTATTGTACATGTGGGCCGAGCCTTGCGTGAACATAGAGCTTTTAAAATCAACACTGTGCTTAATGCATATTATCTAAAGATTGGTAAGGAGGATCCTGACGTAAAGAACTTTAAATCAAAAAATGAAGAGATATACGTCAGCACGGATTTGAAAATATGGTTTACTAACAACGCAAGATATCCTATCTTAACTGAAATGGAGGAGTTTCAAGAGAAAGACTCTGGATGGACCTTACACTCTATTGTGAAATTAGAAATGAATATCAACAAACTAAACCCCATGAAAGGTAGCTCTTACATTGATCTTCCTCTACGAATCAAGAGAAAAAAAGCATGTGTGAACGTGCAAAATACGAACGACAACGAGTGCTTTAAGTGGGCTATATTATCAGCCATACATCCAGTCAATAGAAATCAGTACAATCCTAAACGCGTGTCCAGCTATCAGCAATACAAGGATGAATTAAACTTTTCTGGAATAAATTTCCCCGTAGCAATGAAAGATGTAAAAAAATTCGAAGCACAAAATGGCATTTCAGTGAATATTTATGGCTTGATTAAAAAGAAGCAAAAGTTGATAGTGGTTCCTCTTCATCTCACTTCACAGGTAAGGGAAACTCATGTAAACCTCCTCCGAGTTGAAGAGGAATATGTAAATGAAGATAGCAGTGATGAAGAAGAAGAAGAAAGCAATCAACAGGATAGCAGAACCCAGTCTTTCAACTTCCACTATGTATGGGTCAAAGATCTTTCTCGATTAGTTAGCTGCCAGCTATCGAAACATGATGGAAGAAAACATATCTGTGAACGATGCTTGCACTACTTTTCAAAAATAGAGACGTTGGTAGCTCATAGGGAAGATTGTAAAAAAGTGAATAATTGTAAAATAATGCTACCAAAACCTGGTAGAAATATTATTGAATTCAAAAATTTCAAGCATAGAGAAAAAGTACCATTCATTATCTATGCCGACTGTGAGTCCCTATTAATACCAAGTCGAGACGTACAAAAACAGACGACAAACACTAAAGTATTCCAGAAACATGAAGTTTTTGACATTGGGTACTTGTTCAAGTGCAGTTACAATGATTCACTATCATTCTACAACTCATGTCCTGAAGGCGTGGAACCAGCAAAGTGGTTTGCTCTAGAGTTACAGTTAATTGCAAATAAATGTGAGAAAATACTGGCATCTCCAGTTCCGATGCAGAAACTAACACCAAGGCAACAGGAAACTTTCTTTGGAGCCACTACTTGTCACATCTGTCAGAAAGCTCTACATCCACCGATGAAGAAGGTTCGCGATCACTGTCACCTGACAGGAAAGTATCGAGGTCCCGCACATGAACACTGTAATCTAGCTTACCAAGATGCCAACATCATACCTGTTGTGTTCCACAACTTGAGTGGGTATGATGCTCACTTTATCATCCGCGATATTGCTACTCAATTTGAAGGAAAAGTTAAAGTTCTGGCATTAAATAAGGAAAAATACATATCTTTTACCAAATATGTTAAGGGAACACAGATCAAATTCCGATTCATCGACTCATTCAGATTCATGGCATCATCCTTGGAAAAGTTAGCATCGTATATCACTGAGTATAAAATTGTGAGTGCAATGTTTTCTGGAATGGAGAGTAAGAAAGTTGAACTTCTAACGAGGAAAGGTGTTCTCCCCTATGAATACCTGGACTCGAGGGTGAGATTGAAAGAAAACCAGCTTCCACCAAAAGAAAAGTTTCACAGTATCCTGAATGACTCATCAATATCTGATGAGGACTACGAACATGCACAACAGGTATGGTGTGCATTCAGTGTTAAAACTCTCGGCGAATATGTACAATTATACATGAAGACTGATGTGTTGTTGTTGGCTGATGTCTTTGAAAATTTCCGAGAACAGTGTTTCATGGCTTACGGTCTCGATCCAGCACATTACTACACGACTCCTGGCTTCACATGGGACGCCATGCTCAAATATACAGGGGTAAGATTGGAACTCCTCACTGACGTTTATATGCTACTGATGATTGAGAATGGTAAAAAGGGTGGAGTAAGTCAATGCTCCAACCGATACACCATTGCGAACAACAAGTATATGAAAGTTTTCAATGAAAGAGGTGAGATCATCTACATTGTATATTTCGATGCAAACAACCTTTATGGTTGGGCAATGGGACAACCCCTTCCTTACGGTGGTTTTGAGTGGGTTACAAATTTGGAAAATTTTGATTTCAATATTTTAAATGATTCACCCATTGGTTATATTCTAGAAGTTGATTTGTACTATCCACCCGAGCTTCACGATGAGCATAATGATTTACCGTTCTGTCCAGAACACTCGAAACCACCGGGTTCCAACCAGGAGAAGCTTCTAACTACCCTCCTACTGAAACATAAGTACGTTCTTCATTACCGAGCTCTCAAGGATGCTCTTACAAACGGTCTGGTATTAATCAAAATTCACAGAGTACTTAAATTCAATCAGTCAACATGGCTCAAGAGTTACATAGATTTCAATACTGAAAAGAGAGCACAAGCTAAAAATGAATTCGAAAAGAACTTGTACAAATTGATGAATAATGCAGTTTACGGTAAGACAATGGAGAATGTGCGAAAGCATGTAAACGTGAAACTCGTGGCGAAATGGGAGGGTAGGTTTGGAGCAGAAGCCCTCATAGCTAAACCGAACTTCCACAGCCGAGCCATTTTCAGTGAAAATCTCATGGCTATAGAGTTAAGAAAGACAGAAGTTTTGTTTAATAAGCCAATCTATGTGGGTCTGACAGTGCTGGATGTGTCTAAAATCCTAATTTATGATTTTCACTACGGTTACATGCGTAAAAAATATCGTAACAACTGCAAACTCTTGTACACTGACACGGACAGTTTAATATATGAAGTGAAGTGTCAGGACATTTATGCTGACATGAAAGAAGATATGGAAAAGAATACTCAACAATTCGACACTTCAGATTACCCTCGGGACAATATTTTTGGAATGCCGCAAAGAAACAAGAAAGTTTTGGGTTTGATGAAAGATGAATGTAATGGTGAAATAATTACAGAATTTGTTGGTTTGCGAAGTAAGATGTATAGTATCCGTGTCAATGGTGAGGACTTTGTTAAAAAAGCCAAAGGTGTAAAAGCAGCTGTTGTAAAGAAAAGTATTACCTTTGATGATTACACCGAATGCTTGCGAAATTGGAGTATCCAATCTAGAACGCAATATGTAATCAGGTCAAGACTACACAATGTCGAAACTATTGAACAACAAAAGATTGCACTAAGTCCTTATGACGATAAGCGATACTTACTCCCAAACAGTACAGACACCCTCGCATGGGGGCATTATAGAATCAGTGCAATGGATGTCGATGATGTCTTGAGTGATAGTGACGAAGAATTGCTAGATCTTCTGGTAAAAGATTAGGTTTAAGTTGTAAATAATTGTCAATAAAGTAGGTCTGAGGGTTATACTGAATAAAAACATAATATATTTATATGAATTGCTTTTTTATTCATCAAAAATCTCACATCTAGTTAGCACAAGCGTAGACTTAGTACTATAAATCTCATAATTTAGTTTAACATTCAATCGCTGTTGATTCATCATTGATTCAACGTTGGTTCAACATTGATTCATCGTTGGTTCAGCATTGATTCATCGTTGGTTCAACATTGATTCATCATTGGTTTCACATTGCACGGAGTTGATTCAACATTGCACAAAGTTGATTACATATCTGATTTATCTATCCAGCTGTTGTGTGAACTGTCAAAACCTAGCCACTTTACAAATATTTTGTTACCACGTTTCTTGATTACTTTTTCCACAAGGTATACGTCTGGGTGTTTAACTTTGAGAAGTTCTTGCTCATAAAATCCACCAGCAACGGGTTGTTCTTGATAGTCTTTGAGCTTGTACATCACTGGATTCATAAGCATAACTCGATCCACAGTGAATATCTCTGTTGTCCAGTTGGGAGTGTATCCTTTCTCAAAAACGTGCTTGTACTTGCTGATTCGAACTTTGTCACCAACTTTGAACTTTGGTCTTCTCCTCGGTATATTTCGCAGTTTTTTAAAGCGTTGCATCAGCTCCTCTTCATCCTCGACATTGACATTTTTTGGCTTCATACCGATTGATCGATGTTTGGTATTGTTGTACTTGGAGATGAGAGTAGGCAAAATCTCTATCCACTTATAGTTGCCTCTTAAGCTAAATTGTGGCCACATCTTATTCTTAAGCGTGCGATTAAATCTTTCACAGATTGACGCCTTCAGATTACTATGCGTTGAGTAGAGATTGATACTATATCGTTGCATAAGATTTTTAAAATGTGAATTATAAAATTCTTTACCTTCATCAGTGTGTAAGTTTTTTGGTATACGACCCTGCACTAGTATAGATTGCATTGCTGAAGTGACATCTGGTCCACTCTTACTTTTAACAGGAACTGCCCAGGCGTACTTGGAGAAAATATCTATGACGGTAAGTAAATACTTGTATCCATTATTCTCACGGGCATAGGGTAGCATTTCAACCAAATCTGCCTGCCACGTCTCGTCTATGCCACGCATTTGCACGCGACGACGTGGATAATTCTTCCTAGCAGGTTTATGCAGTTCTGTGACTACTGCCAATTTCTCCTTGTCCATTCTCGAGTGCGTTTAATCGAGCTTCCAACTGAGCAATGCGTTCAGTGTTAGGGACTGAAAAATCTTGTTGGGTGTCAATCTGCAGATTTTTAAGTTTTTCGTTGATTGATTCTTCAAGTAAACGTATCATCAAATTATTATTGTCAATCTCTGTTCCCATAGATGATGTCACTTGATACACTGTACGTATCTCGTTTTCTACAATGCGCTGTACAAGTCCCAAATTGACTGCGTCATATTGCTCTTTGGCCTCACTAACGTTACAAACTCTCTTGCCATCTACGTCGTAATGGCCGTCAGAGGTAATCTTGAATCCAACACCAGGCGGCCCACGGCTTCCTGCAGCGGTTCGATCCAGATGACGTCCAAACACGTCGATACTCATCGTAATACTAACGAAAGCGTTATGAGTACCCTCCTAATATATGATTTCAGCTTCCCGCAGTTCCTCAATGATTGATATGATTTCATTGTTGTGACTCGGGTTGCCTGCTGCCTGAGACGCTAGGAGTAGACGAAGACGATCAACTAGTTCATTAGGGTCGTCCCAGTAGACATAGTCAGTCCTAACATTTTTTCTTGCTACCATATACTGTGGCAGGGAACCTCCACCTTTGGATGATCGTCTGCGTGATACGTTAAACAATTTTGAAATAAAGTTCTTGTACTTATTATTGTTGCTGGTGCGAATGGATTCACTGGAACTGTATCGCTTCTTGTGTGCATTTGTAGCAATCAAAATTTCCTTATAATTGTTTCGATCGTCAGTGCTTATGTGGGATTCTTCTGGATTTTGTTTAAACAAAAGTTCCAGCAGACCAACAGTTTTCAGATACTGTTTACCACCAACATTGATATATTGTGCCTCAAAACTAATGGGTTTGTCACCAATAAAAAGACTGCCATCATTGAGTTTACGCACACCATAAACCATATCCAAATACTGCTTCCTATTTTGTTGCAGCATCCTGAGAAATTTGTTTGTTAAATACTCGTAATTATCAGCAGGCTCAGGCACTGCATCTTCTTGACGCACAGTTGTATCTTGCTCTCCTTCAGCATCAGCAGTCATAAAGGAAGCATTATCGTCGTCCTCTTCCCACTCATCCTCCCCTTCCTCCTGCTCATCCTCCTGATCTTTTTTCTTTACAAGCTCATTTTGTTGAACTTCCTTCTTGACTGATGGATTCGATATATCAACCAGTTTCTGCAATGGCATGACGATTGGCTTGAACGTTTCACTCATTATTTTTTCAGTGGCTTCTTTACCCATTTTGAGCAATCGATGTTTACGCCGAATCGCCTCACTAGCTTTAGCAATTTGACGGAGCACCTCCTTCTCTTTGTGAAACTTTGACATGTTGACGTGTTGATGTGTCAATTTATAATGACATCATTTCTACTACATGACATATATTTATAGAGAGATAAAACAGTCAAAACCTTTTCTGTATCTTCCCTTATTGAGCTCACTATCCTTATCAATGACAACAAATCCATACTTCTCAGTATTCCAACATGATGCACATAAGTCTTTAAATTGTAAATAACTCATGTCAGTGTTCACATGATCGTCATACACATGTCTTAAATTCTTCTCATCCTGCTTAAAAAGTATCAATAGATTGACGTTATCTCGAACCAGATGTTTAGGTTTTCGAGCGTAAGTTTGACATAAGTAAAAACTGTCAACATGAGCGTGTCTGCCCATACAGAAAAAGGCTCGAATATTGTCCTGTTTCTCACAGGCAACATCATCAAATACAATTACCGAATTTGGTTGAGCTTCACTTGGTGGTATTACTTCTTCATGCTCACTGAAGGGAAAGTACTCAACTCCATCTACATCATTCAACACCCGTTCCAAGAATTTGTACTTTGGTTGTTTGAGGGATTTCGAGTAGACGTAGACACTTTCAAATTTCAATCCGTTTGGGTGTAAGATTAGGGCAAGTAATGCATTTGTCTTGCCGCAATTTGATGGTCCACAAAACACTGCGCGAATGCTGTCTGGTAGAAGGCTACCATGTCGTTTCACCCTATACTTTTTTTTTGATTGGACGAGGGTATCAATATTAAAAACCGGAAGTTTAATAGGTTGTGTCTTGAACCGCATCTTGCTATCAACTGCTGTGAAAGCTATAAATACAGCGCTTATATAGCTTCCAGGTCAGTTGCGTGCTAACCTCCATTCAGTGAAGAATGATTGTGCACCATAAAGTGAACAAAGTATCACGCCGTCATCATCGAGGTAAAGGATTGGTCAACAAAGTCATCAACAACTTGCCGTTTGAGTTGCACTTGCCTGGCTACCAATACTGTGGTCCAGGTACTAAGCTAGCCGAACGACTTGCTAGAGGTGATCCCGGTATCAATCCTCTAGACGCTGCGTGTAAAGAACACGACATTGCATACTCGCGAAATCGTGAAAACGTTGATGTGAGAAACGCTGCAGATCGTGTACTAGCTAGTAAAGCCTGGAAGCGCGTTTTTGCTAAAGACGCTGGAATTGGCGAGAAAGCGGCAGCACTAGCAATAACTAACGTCATGAATGCCAAAGCGAAACTCGGTATGGGGCTGACTAAGAAACCCAGTTCAAAGAAGAGGAAACCTAGTGTGAAAAAGAAACCAGCTGCAAGAAATAAACTGATAGCATTCAGAAAGGTTGTGAATGCGGCTAAGAAAGCAATGAAAAGAAGTAGTGATGCAAAAGTGGCCATCAAGTCTGCAATCAGAGGGGCACAGAAAGCCGTCAAAAGAGCAGGCGATAAACATCAAGTGCAAAATCCACGTGTTCTACCAATCCCTTCGAAAGTCGGTGGTGTTTTGCCACTGATTCCAATTTTTGCTGGACTTAGTGCACTTGGAGCTCTCACTGGTGGAGCAGCAGGTGTAGCTAAGGCGGTAAATGATGCTAGCGCAGCCAAGCAACAACTGGCAGAAGCTCAACGTCATAACAATGCAATGGAGGCTATTGCTCTAGGAAAAGGTTTACACCTCAAACCCTATAGAAAAGGATTAGGTCTTCATATGAAACCTTACCGAAAAGGACAGGGACTTCGTCTAAGACCAGGGTCAAAAAACTTGCAGTGAAGCTACCTCACCATGCACTCACTGATACCGATCTGTTCAAGTATGCTAAAGCTCTAAAGATTCCACATTTTCGTGGAGTATTTATGCGCAATCAACTGCCAGTAATGGGACCCCACCAAATCGAGTCAGCTATTGTTAATCTTGATGATAGCCACGGCCCTGGTACCCACTGGGTAAGTTATAGAAAGATCGGTGATCAAGTCCTATACTTTGACAGTTTCGGTAATCTTCGTCCACCTTTGGATCTCGTAGATTACCTAGGTGTTGGTAGCGTGATAAAGTACAATCATGATAGATATCAGGACTATGACAGTGTTGAATGTGGACACTTGTGCTTACAATTTCTATCTGGACAACTACATATAAAAGACAAATACTGTCTATATAAGAACATGTAATGAACGGACTAGAGTCAGTACAGAGAAAAACACCATCATGGAAGAATCATTTACTCTCACGATAACAGGAAACTCTTCTGTGCTAGACTCAGAGTATTTTCCACCAATAGAACTCTCTCCTCATAAGAACTATGTACTTGGACTCGTTGAAATGCTCACATTTAATGCGATTCCTAACGTTGACACTGGAAAGAATAAAATCTATGTTGGTGAACGAGTAGTGACCATACCTACTGGCAGCTATGAGATTGAAGACATTGAGAGTTATGTCCAGAAAGCTCTAGCAATTGATGGAATTACAATAAACATCAAGCCAAATAATAACACATTGCGCAGCGAGATCAAGTGTGATCGCAAAGTGAACTTTCAACCTCACGATTCTATTGCACGATTGTTGGGATTCGCTCCACGTGTTCTCGAAGCCAATAAGACTCATACTTCTGATCTACCTGTGGCTATTCTCAAAGTGAATGCTCTGCGAGTTGAGTGTAATATCACCACTGGAGCTTACATAAATAATCGCAAAGTGCACACGATTCATGAATTCTTTCCTGTTGTACCACCAGGATATAAGATCGTTGAAGTGCCGTCACACGTCATTTACCTTCCAATCGCCGTGAAGACAATACATCAAATTCAGCTCCGCATAGTTGATCAGGACGGTGACTTGGTGAATTTCCGAGGAGAGGTGATAACAATACGACTGCATGTAAAAATCATCATCATAGTGGGTATAGTGTACAATCCCAAAGGAGTCTATATAAGAGCGTCAACATGTCGAATGCAAACCAGTTTTCAATCAGCGCGCAAGGAGCTAACACCTCAGAACGTGCTCTTTCTGGAACAGCTTGGTCTAAAGATCAAACCACGTGGAAAAAGAAACTGAAACGTCCATTCAAGATATTGATCATCTCCTTTTGTTGCAATAAAAATGGAAGAAATACTAAACATTCAAGCACCAGTGAGATTTGATGAGTCTATAGGTCACTATGAGATTCATGCACATCAGCCTTATGCATCATCATCATCATTCAACAACAGTGATGAAATTCGAATTGCTGTCCAGCATCAAGATTTGTGTGTACTACCCAGCAAGAGTTCACTGCATGTGTATGGACGACTAACAAGGCCTGATGGGGTTACAGCTGTTGCTAGTACAGCACTAGTGAGCAATGCCATCTGCTATCTGTTTGATGAAGTTCGCTATGAACTCAATGGTATTGAGATTGATCGCTGCAAGAACGTCGGTCTCACTAGCACCATAAAGGGCTACATCTCACTTGCTCCTGGACAAAGTTATTTTATAGAGAATGCCGGATGGCTCGACATGCCGGAAGGAACAAAACGTCTTTCCAATGATAAGGGATACTTTGATGTCACTATACCACTCAGTATGATCCTAGGATTTGCTGAAGACTATCGAAAGATCGTTGTTAATGCAAAGCATGAACTTATCCTGACAAGATCACGCAGTGACTCAAATGCTGTTGTTCAAGCACGACACGCGCCAGGAAACGAAGAGCAATTCAAGATCTCAATTCATAAAGTAGAGTGGATGATACCATATGTAATAGCTTCGGATGAGCAAAAGATAAATTTGCTGAACGTTATTGGAAAAGATTTTCTCACAACTATGAGTTTTCGCTCATGGGAATTGTATGAATACCCCATGCTTCCCACCACCACAAGACATATATGGACTGTGAAAACATCAACTCAGTTAGAAAAACCACGTTATGTTATACTGGGTTTCCAGACAGGTAGAAAGGATAGGCTAGCCAGATATGCTAATCGCTTCGATCACTGCAATATAACCAATGTCAAGTTATTCCTCAATTCACAGTACTATCCGTATGGTAATTTAAATCTGGACTTTAGTCATAATCAGTTTGCACTACTGTATGAGATGTATGCAAACTTTCAGGCAGCGTACTATGGTAAAGAGCCTGAACCAATGTTGAAGAAAAGTGATTTCAAAGAATACGCTCCTCTCAGTGTCATTGATTGCTCAAAACAAAATGAGTTTCTCAAACAGACCTCAGTGGACGTTCGTTTGGAATTTGAATCTGCAGACAATTTTCCCGCTGAAACTGCAGCCTACTGTCTAATTATACATGACCGTATGATTCAGTACCAGCCACTGAGTGGTAGTGTGAAGAAGTTGATTTAAGATGATAGTGGTGGGGGTAATGTTAGTGGTTGTGGGGAGAAAAGGTATAAAGTAGATGATTTTAGTAAGAGAATTCAGTTTTGGTCGAAATGGAGTTCATTGTAGACGTGCAAGGCTTCAAGAAGCCCAACAACCAGTTCATCTTCAAGGAATTGGCTATAGTTCCCCTTCAGGAAGAGGCTCAACCTCTAGTCTACCTCTTTGAACCTCCCTGCTATTGGAACTCTCTGCCTGCTCGATACAAGAGCGAAAATTTGTGGCTGACGCGCAATTATCACGGTATCGGGTGGACTTCTGGTGACATACCCTACGAGGAAGTAAGACCTATACTTCAAGATATACTACTTGGTGCTTGTGCTATTTACGTCAAAGGACTTGAAAAGAAGAAATGGTTTGACGAGTTTGGGCTGAATGTACGCAATTTGGAAGATTCGGGCTGTCCTTCGCTAAAGAAATTACACAATGCAGTTTCCGTCACGTGTAATCATCATACCCAGTTCTGGAATCACAACTGCGCTGTCCGAAATGTCCTGACGCTCAAGACCTGGTTCTTGACTCCTCAGGATCAGCCAACCATCAGGATTTATGCTGGAAGCAGTGCTGACGACGATGATGCTGATGATGTGACTAAAGGTGTAGATACTACAGACACTTGTTTGAAAAATACAACGCTCAAAGACTTTTATAATAAGTGCGAATTCCTGTTTTCATAATGTTTCTTTTAACAAATTAGGTTAAGATTTTACTTTGTAAAAATAGGTTAGGTCTTTTTTCTTGAATGAATAAAAAAAAATAACTAACGGTGATAAAAGTGTTCATTACTTTTAAACCTATCCACTAGTTAACCATTAGTCATGTCAAATACACAATTTTTTCAAATTTCTAACTATTACTTTTATGATTATTATTGATAAATGTTGCTACATAATAAATAATAATTTTATTAACAATTAAATTTTACAGTCATTACTTATACTGAGTGCCAATACTATAACTCAACAGTTTAATTTTCTTCAAGCATCTAGAAGATTTGTGCACATGTGCAACGAGTGGGGTAATGTTTAAAGAGTGGGATAATGGATTATAAGAGCAGCGACAGGTTACAGTGGTTTCATTCAACAAAGTGCAGTGCAAACGTCTTGTGAAAAAAGTTAAATAAGCCTTTAGAGAAGATGGATCTTAA
>CAKNYM010033216.1:0-25816 GCA_932195095.1 Andricus curvator
TTTTTTCAATGCATATATTGTTTTTGAATACGCTATAGAATATGTTATACTCTACATCTGAATTACTATGAAATTATTCTAATTACATAGTGCGATGACTTTTATCAATTGATGAATAGTCAGAAGTATTTCCATACCAATCTTCAGTAAAAACTACTAATTCACAGAAAAAACGTTTTAAATTCATAAAGAATTTTTTCTTACTAATTTCTTTTGTTACGATTTAATATTACAAATTAGTAATTTTTTATTGAAGATTATTATCAGAATGCTTACTATAAATCAATTGATAAAAGACTCCCCAGTGTTTACATAGTAGACCTTCATACTAGTCCAGATTAGAAAATCAAATCAAATTTTTTTATTAATTTTCAAAAATAATATAAAAATATATATTTGGCTCTTAGAAATAGTAATTTCAACCATATCAGATTTTTGAATCGACCCTCTGCAATAATCGAATTTGCCCTCCTAAAATATCCATTTTGAAATACCGGGATAATCTAATCGACCATTCCGAGCTGATAGAATCGACTGTATTGAGATAATCAAAGCGGTGATCCAAGGTGTCCGAACCGACCCTTCACAATGACCAGGTTAACACTTTGAGAAAATCGAATCGACCATCTGAGACCATCGAGTGGTCTGTCTAGAGACAATCATATCTACCCTTTAGCATGATCAGGTCAGCTTTCTTGAGATGACCGATTCGACCGTCCGAAATTATCGAGTCAACACTTTGAGATGATCGATTTGAACCTCTTGTTTCACCCTTCTAGAGATAGTCGCTTTAGCCATATTCAAGGGCTGTCCTATAGTTGACCCTGCAATATGGCCGGTCTGCACATCTATATGGCCGAACAGACCTTCCATTTTTCTCCGTGTTCTTTCAGTATAAGTACATTTATTTAATTATTTACTATAATATTCCAATAAACTTAGTAATTTCACAATTTAGTATTCACAATAGCAATTTTTCAAATAGTCAATCTATATCCTGACTTGTTCTTGCCCTATTGTAAAAAGAAATATTAAATTATCTTTTACAATCAAAAGTTTCTCCATGTCAGCGTCTTGTCGGTCCGTCGCACAGTGGGGTGAAATCGGAAAACGAGATTCAAAATGACATTTAGAACGCAATTATGTACCGATTTAAGATTTTTTTGTTGTTGAAAAATTCAGGACTAAATTTTCCAGAAAATGGTGCGAGTAGATTTTTTATTTTTTTGTTTATTTAATTTGTATGTTAATGCAAACAGCGAAACAAATGTCGATTTTTTGAATTTTATTTTTTATCTTCTGGAGAAAATTTGTCTTATACTTTTCGTCCCTTGGATTTAATGCACAGGGGTATGTGGAAGATAAAAAAATTGTTAACTTGCAAAGTCAATTGTTATAAACAAATTGTATTAACAAATACTCGACATTCGGGGTTATTCGTCTTCAGAGTATGTTTTTGCGCTGAAATCACTGGCTTTCATCGTTAGGATGATACTTGGCCATTAAAATTCAAGAATAAATGTTATTTGTTCATTTTATAAACAAATTATATAAACAAATGCACATTTTGGGCGTTTTAGGCAAAAAGAAACCGTTTTTTCTTCTGATCTTGTTGCAATTATATTGCTAATGATTTTTTCTAAAAAACATTTTGCCACTCATAAATATTTGTTTGTTTTATAAACAAATTATATAAACAAATGCACATTTTGGGCGATTTTAAGCAAAAATAAACCGTTTTTTCTCCTGATCTTGCTAAAATTATATTGCCAATAATGTTTTCTGACCAATTTTCATGCCACTTATCAATATTTGTTTATTTTTTAAACAAATTATGTAAACAAATGTATATTTTCGGCGTTTTTAAGCGAAAAGAAATCGTTTTTTCTTCTGAACTCGCTGAAATTATATTGCGAATGATGTATTTTGAAAAAAAATTTGCTACCCATCAATAATTGTTTTTTTTATGAACAAATTATATAAACAAATGTACATTTTCTGCGTTTTTGAGCGTATAGAAATCGTTTTTTGCTAACCTTGCTGAAATTATATCGCCCATGATGATTTTTGAAAAAAATTTTGTCACCCATCAATATTTGTTAATTTTATAAGCAAATTATATAAACAAATGCACATTTTGTACGTTTTTAATCGAAAATAAATCTGTTTTTCTTCTGACCTAGCTGAAATTATATTGCCAGTAATAAATCTGTTCATTTAAATTGTTTATAAATTCTATGAATACTATTGTTCGGCAAGAGTTCATGTAAAAAACATTGCTAACAAAATTTCAACAAGACTAAAAGAATGAAAATTGTTTTTCTGCTTATAAACGCCTACAATGTGTATTTTTTATGTACTTTGTTTATAAATTTTACGAATTCCATCCTATCACAAAATTTTGTCATAAAAAATCATTCAGAATATAATTTTAACCAGACTAGATGAAGGAATGATTTCTTCTGCCTATAAACGCCTAGAATGTTCATTTCTTTACCTAATTTGTTTTTCAAATAAACAAATAGTGAGGCACAACAACATTTTACCGGTGAAATTCATTGTCAATATAGTTTAAAAAATAATAAAAGAAAGAACGATTTTTTTCTGCCTATAAATATCTGCAATGTATATAAATTGTTCATAAAATGAACGATTAGCAATACTTGGCAACATTTTTTTATAGAACATCATTGGCCATATAACTTCTACAAGTTTAGAAGAAAAAACGATTTATTTTTGCTCAGAAACGCCCAAAATGTGCATTTGTTTGTATAATTTGTTTATAAAATAAACAAATATTGATGAGAGGCAAAATTTTTCTAAAAAAACATGATTGGCAATATAATTTTGCAAGGTCAGAAGGAGAAACGATTTCTTTTTGTTTAAAAAAGGCGAAAATATACATTTGTTTACATAATTTGTTTATAAAATAAACAAATATTGATAGGTGGCAAAAAATTGGTAAAAAAAAATTATTGGCAATATAATTTCAGCAAGATCAGGAAAAAAACGGTTCATTTTCGCTTAAAATCGCCCAAAGTGTGGATTTGTTTACATAATTTGTTTATAAAACAAACAAATATTCATGAATGGCCAAATGTTTTTCAGAAAACATCATTAGCAATATAATTGCAACAAGATCAGAAGAAAAAACGGTTTCTGCTTGCCTAAAAACGCCCAAAATGTGCATTTGTTTATATAATTTGTTTATAAAATAAACAAATAACATTGTTTTTCAAATTTTAATGGCCACGTATCATCCTAATGATGAAATACAGTGATTTTAAAACAAAAACATACTTTGAAGACGAATAACCCCTAATGTCGAGTATTTGTTAATACAATTTGTTTATAACAATTGACTTTGCAAGTTAACAATTTTTTTATCTTCCACATACACCTGTGCATTGAATACAAGGGACGAAAAGTATAAGACAAATTTTCTTCAAAAGAAAAAAAATAAAATTCAAAAAATCGACATTTTTTTCGCTGTTTGCATTAACATAAAAATTAAATAAACAAAAAAATGAAAAATCTACTCTCACCATTTCCTGGAAAATTTAGTCCTGAATTAAAAAAAAAATCTCAAATCCGTGCATAATTTATTGCGTTCTAAATGTCATTTTGAATCTCGTTTTCCGATTTCACCCCACCGTGCGTCGTCGAGCCTCCATCCAAATATCTTCAGCAGGTCGAACTCTAGGGCGATCGGCGCTGTCTGTTAAACCATTTTCGAGTGCTCTGCTCATTCGATCGTTTTGAACTGCATTTACAACTTGATTTGGTGGTTTCGTGGTTGAAATTGAATTTGTTTTTCAATGCTGCACCTGCAGCTTTGATGATTACATTCTCATTTCAGAATTCGCTTACATCTACTATAAATCATAATCATAAATTATAGTTCAATTAATTCAAAAACAAGAATAATTTTGAAAATTATCTAGCTTTTTCGAATCTCAGTTAAATCCAGAATTTCAATTGGAATAATTTATTTAATATCCACTAAAAATTGTCTAATCTCTTAGAAAAAAAATATATATACTCTCTAAATATGAATCAGTGAAAAATTCACTGATTGAAATATTAGTTGGACATTTCACTGATTATTCAGTGATTCCGGACTTTTCACTAATCAATTCAGTAACACCAGAGTAAATCATGCGAGACATAACCTCTAAGTTTAAAAGTAAAGCGTTGTTATTCTTTTTGTTAAGTAGCAAAAATAATTTTTTTAAGAAATAAATTTTTGAATTTTCGGGCTGTAAGTGTGCTGAATTTACTGCGGGAAAAATATACCCTAACTCGTGTGAAAAGTACTTACTTGAAGGGTGTGTACATAACAGTCGAATCTTGAATGTAAAGATATATTTGAGGTTTTTTGTCATTTATAAGCATCGAATCTTTTCACTATTATACGATATTTTACTATGATTATTTCATTGAATCTACAAAAATTTTATTTTATTATGACTGCTAAATTGACGTGGTGCAGTGCTGCCAACTCTCAAAAGTGAAACTTTCACTGACTGAATAAGTAACTTTTCACTGGTTGTCAGTGACCGGATTCTAACTATTTGAATCAGTGGTATTTCACTGACAATCAGTGACGTTTCACTGATTCCGATTCCGACTTATATTATGCAAACTCCAATCAAATTTGATGATTTTTAGAATCTGTGAGTGCCATTACACTCATGAATGAGAATGTGAAAATTTGTGGTCAATTGGAAACAGATATTGAAAATCATTTTACTGTGTTTGAAAAAGTTCCATACATAGGTAATCTACTTGATTCTTCATTGTCTAGAATATTTAAAATTTGCGTCCAAACGAAAAATTGCATTTAGATTATTTATGAATCCTAGTTGCAACCTACTGAAAATCATAATCAAAACTTATGGATCTTGAGGGAAAATTTATAATTTTGAGAATGATTTAACACTTTGAATTTTGGTCCAATCGAAAAATTTCATTGAGATAATTTCTAATTCTATTTTATATCTAATAAAAATTTCGACTGAAAATTCTTAGTCTGTTATATAAATCATCTTTACTACAATATTTTTTTCAATCTTTGATCTTTTTGAAATATTTAAAAAATCATATAAATTTTTTAGTTTGTATCAAATTCAAAAATGTCTATGGAAAAATTGTTAAGTCTTATTTTGTTTTTCTACCAGATACCTTAGCAAATATTTCTGAAAGTCTTAAAAAAGTTAAGTTTAAATTAAAAAAATGCTGTGATTTATTTTTTATTTTTGGTCAATTAATCTGGTGAACGAACTTTATTTTCATTTTAGGACTCTAAAAATGTGTATCAATAATAATTAAGTCTCTTAAGTCTGTTTACATGGTTACATTGTTGCAATATCTGAGAAGGCGGAAAGCTATTTCAAATATTTTATCACATAATCTACTTTAACAGTCTAAACCCCCTTACACGTGTATGCAATAAATTAAAGTGGCGTCAGAGTTAATGACTAGTTCATATGTGTATATAGATATTTATATAATCTTCTAATTAAAAATCTTATAGAATATTCATACACTTACTGTTCACGAAATAATACTTAATTTAGAGTGTGCTCTATTTGTAGAAAATCAAGATGGTTATTGGTACATTGCTCTTCACCTTAGCACTTTTCCTGCATTCTTTTGGTAAATATAATAATATAATATATTAATAATTTACGGCGGATTTTTAATTGCAATTTACTTTTTTATATTTGAAATTGGATTTTCTCCGCGTACAAAAAGTCACGCCTATTTTCACTAAGAAAAAGATTCGCTTGAATTCACTTTGTTCGGAACTAAAGTTTAGATATGAATTTTGATTAGTGACTTGTCCTCAATAACAAATTCACATACTAAATACAATTTTAGGCAAAACTGAAATTTAAACAAAATTTGTAAAATTGACAAAAAATTCGGCTGAATTGAAACGAGAAAAAACTGACAAGTGATCCGTATTCACTTTAGAAAAGATATAAAATATTGTAACCTCAGTCTGACATGAATTTCTAGATACTATACTTATGGCTTCGTAAATTAGCTATTATTAATTAAGTGATTAACGAGTAAACATTTCCGGCACAGAGAAAAATCTTTCACAATCGGCAAAACATTTGACTGAATTAATCAACAGATTTTGTTTTATTTCAACATAGCATATTGTTATTTAATGAACAGCAAAATATCTGGCTGACGCATCAAATATTGCTCGTTAGTAAAATTTGGTATATTTCACTGAAAATTTTGGTTTATTGAACTAAATACAAGAAATTTGATGGTGTGAAAATAACAAATGGAATTCACGAAATTATCCAAAATATTTTGTTGAATAAGCACCGTCTTAGTGGGTGCAAAAAACTAATTCTGATATCAGTTTTTTGACACTAAAATGAAATTATTGTTCATTTGGCTCACGAGCTAGATGCATTTTTGCTGTGGCTTATATTTCAAGAATCTCATTTTGAGACCTGAATTCATTTTGAAGTCTTGAATTGAGAATATAAGATTTGTATTAAATTAAATTTTCTAATTTTTACTTATATTTTTTTGACTTGACAGTTCGTAAACATACCTTAAAATTAACAAATGAATATAACTAGCGAATATTCGTAAATCTAGATTTTTTGAATTAGACCAGTTAGGACTCATAAAATTAATAATGTTGTCATTTTTACGTGCCAACAATCTCTGGAATTTGAAATATTACAATAAAATGTATCAAAATGGTGTATTATGCTACAAGGGCGAAAATTGGCACCCTCACATGTAGCATACGATACTCTTTTCCGTCTTCACTAAATTGCCATATTCACATGCGTGCGATAGCGGGTGTGGTATCGGCTGTTTTTAATCAGTGACGGGTGCGGATGTACAGTCGGCTACGCAGGCGCTGTCCTTTTTCATTACTCCCACTGGCAGTTTTATTACTCCCAGAGGGTGTACTGAAGACGTTCTGCGCATGCGTACAAGTAACTGGTTAGGAATATGCGATTTTGCTCCCGTGTTACAGTAAGGAATAAGGCCATTTTAATTCAGTCGGGAAAAATTATATAAAAACCACATGGGTAGTCCTAAATATTACCCGGCATGTACAGGATGTTGTCCATGATAACCCCACCTCACAATGAATTGTAATTGATAGTTTATAATTACGTTCGCTCAGTGAAAACTGTACCACTTGCGAAGCTTGGTTCAATATTGCGCCAATTGTGACTCTGGGCTATTTCCCGCTGGGATCGTTATAGGTCTCAATCCAGTATATAATCAGCCTCAATGTAGGATAGAAATTAGGCTCAATATGCGCCTTTTTTTGCAAAGTCTCAATTTATGTCCTTTTTAATTAAATTTTCTTACGTCTCGGTATAAATATAATATTCGGTTAAAAATGACTGTAGCTTTTTTCTGTAAATGTTACTAATTTATATTTTAAGTATTGAAATTTATACATTAACATCTCTTCTTACAGAATTAAGTTTATCAGCTGTTCAGCGCCCACAAAGAGTTGGGAGAATGCCCGATATTGGGTATTACGAAATTCCAGGTGGTGCGATTATACCATTAATCGCTGGAGTTGATCCTCGAATAGCCTACGATCATTACTATGCACTTGGAGTAATCTTTAATGGTCATCTTTATCCAATGTACGATCGTCGACGGCAATGGGTTCTAGTACGTTTAGATAATGCGCAAAATGTTCTGATGACAGGAGCTTTATACAATCGATATGGTCATTTGTTCTATCATCCGCAGCAGCATCCGCATAATAATAATGTAGAATCTTCTCCTTTAGCCAGTAGGCCACATGTTTCTTGAAAATTTTAGAAAAATATCGACGTGTATAAATGACAAGATTCTATCTGGGAACATGCATATTTTGAAAGATTACAACTCACGACGTATCAGTTAAAAGATTCTATAAAGTTGAGGGCCCATGTGTTTCCAATAAAATATATGGAGTTCTAAACAGATTCCTTTTAATATGCATGTTCCGAGATAGAATCTACTATTGTAATTTGAACTCGTCGATATCCACGTATTGTAGATCTCAGTTGTACAATATGTACACGGAGAGAAATCTGTTGCGAGTATTGCATGGGAACGTACTATGCGGAAAGAGTAGCACGTGTGCTTTACGAAAATCGCCTCGATTCGTGCAATTCCGGTATGAGAATCTCTAGTTGGAATAACGCCGAAAAGCGATGCGAAGAAGGCCTGCACACCGATGCGCTGAACGCACCAATACTACCATACTGAAAACGCACGGAGTAGTCCGTGCGGAAATCGTACGGGTCCCGAGCGTTTTTAAGATTTTCGAACTGCGCATGCTTGCGGTTACCATAGGCGACAAGCGAACATATATATGTATACAGTCTGTACAGAATCAACCACAAACAACAACACTGAACGCGTCTACTTGTTGCCTATGGTAACCACAAGCATGCGCAGTCCGAAAATCTTAAAATCGCTCGGGACCAGTACTATTTTCGCACCGACTACTCCGTGCGTTTTCAGCATGGAAGTATTGGTGCGTTCAGCGCGTCAGTGCGCATGTCCTTTTCGCATTGGACACTTTGGTACTAAGGCAGCACGGTTACCGACCGATGATTGCAATCTTCTTTTACATTATCTGCATCGAACACTCGCTTGCGACAAGAGCAATAGCGTCCGATGCGATACTCGCAACAGATTTTTCTCCGTGTAGTAGTCAATTATTTCTAACGAGAACATAAAAATGTATTAAATTAAATAAATTTATGAGTTTGTGACATCAAATAGTTTATACATCTTCCAAACATACTATTTCTAAATTAAAAGCTTGTGCTTCTAATTCCTGTCCCATTGACTCAATACAAACTACCATGCAGAAAATGTTCCGTCTTTTCCTGCTTGAAGTTGGGTTCTGATACCCAGAAAATACTAGGGATTCAATTATATTTCAGATTGATTTCTTACAAACTCCTTCTGAACTTCAGTTATTTTCGCTCGCTTGATCAATGTAAAAACTGAAAAACAATTGAATTGCTTTCATTATTCGCATTGCTTAATCTGAACCCACTATGAATAAATTTTATTTTTTTACATTTTGACGTCCTTTTTTTGTTCAAAACGAAACTTTATTTTTTTCTGGATCTACATCGAAAATCGTCACGTTACCCATGGGCCCCAAAGAATTTTCTCCTCTGGAGCCCGATTGAAAATCGGGAAAACTCGCCAGAGACTTATAAGAACGCTTTCGCTGCATGGGCTAGCTGTATCAAAGGCCAATTTTATTAGAAAATTTCTTTGCAAATCATTGTGTTGCCCTTTCACAGACTACATACAGAAAATTTCATGAAACATTTTTCTGACCTGGGTCTCAAAACGTCGAGAATTCCTTCAAATTATTGGATGAACATTTTTTATGCTTTATTACATTCTTACATTCTTACGTTCGTTTCTATCATAAATAATGAGAATGAATCTACAAAATAAAAAATAAAAATTTATCAGTTACATAAAGCTTGTTTTGAGGGGGGGGGGGGGTAACAATCTTACCAATCCTTACATATTTATCATCCTCAAATATATTCTTAAAATATTTTACAGATTACATCTTCAATGCCCAAGCCCCTTTCCGGTTCAAAGAAATAAAACAAACAGTATGATAGTTTCTAGATGTTGAGTTTTCTTCTGTTTTAGAGCTTCTTTTTCTCGGTAAAATATAATTTGGTTAAGTCCATAAAACTATTTTTCAGGTAGAAGAACAACATTTGACGAACAAAATAAAAATATTTTCCTGGGCTGACAAAAATAATTTTGTGCAAACAACGAAATATTGTTTTTATGTGAACAATACTTTTAAAAATTGTGTTAGCTTAACAAAACAGTTTTGTTGCACAAATAACAACATAATTTTTGGTATCCCGAATTACGAGCGAACTGTTTTATAATTTTTTGAACCAATTTCTTACAAATAATTGGCTTAATTGAAATTTAGAAATGAAATCTTTGAAGTAATTTCGGATTCTTAGGTGTAATATTAAGATATCTGCATTACCTTATATCGTGAAAAATCAAACGATTTGGAAACTATTTGGCGAAATTGAAATTTCTTAATTAAATACAAAGTAAATTTGAAAAGTTTTTGAAGACGTAGTACAGAAAGATCTAGGATGGATTTATCTTTGCTATTTAACATCTGAGTACATTATTCATTTGAAAATAGTGATATTTCTGAATTAGACTAGATTCCTCGTCAGACTCAACTCTATTTATTACACACAGAAAGGGGGAGAGAAAGAGAGAGACCAATGTCTGTGTGGAATTATATTTTAGAGAGCTTTTGGATATTTTAGAGGGTAACATTACCACAGGTGGCCTAGCGTTACTCCTGTTGACGGTATTGTCTGATATTACGGAATTTTCATTCTGAAAATAATCTTACATATATTTCAGTACTTATCTTATTTCTCCCTCTGGAATTATTTTGGAATACAATCTGACGCCCCCCCCCCCTCTTCAGACCTGTTTCACAACAAATATCCGGCTTTTCAACCCAAAATGTCAAAAAAATTGCCTCTATTACATCTTTTTAGAAGTGTTAAATAAGAAGCAAATTACGCTTAGTATTAATAATATCAATGGATACGTAATAGAATTAGGTACTAGCACCAAATAGCCAGCGGCATGTAGGGGAATTTTCATAACACTAGCCCTAGGTATTTTACTGGTTAACAATACATAAAATTTCGTAATATTAGATACTGCCGAGAAGATGTGAGAAGACAGAGAATGTGTGTGTGTGTGTGTTCGTTTACGGCGAATAGCGTTTCAGTCAGGTCTTTATTAATGCTTTTATGTTTCTTCTGGCGTCGTTTTCGTTGCTTGCTATTGTACTGCACGGTTATGATGATCCTACCGGACTTTGTAGATCGCATTTTCAGCCTAAATGCCCAAACGCAACATCCTTATACTAGAAGCAGCCACACGTAAGACCATTAGTGAATTGAAATACGAGTCTATTATTCTCCTGGAACGGTGAAACGGCTTGGATCTGATAATAGTCTAGGAATTTTATAGGTTTGGGTATTTATGCTGACCATAAATTCATTATTCTTCATCTCTTTTAAATCTCCTCTTTTTTTCTAATTTATCACCTTCATATACGGACCTGACAGACATAGCTCAAATAGGGTCTTCTAAGAGATTACAAATTGGCAATAACTTATGCAATCATGTGAGGAATTTGGTAATTATGAAAATTGCATCTACTACGAAAATTCCGTGGAATATTTTTACGACGATGCAAGTCATGATGTGCAATGCAGTAAATACTTAAGTAGCATAGAGTAGTCGAAGTTGGACATTTTTCCTTAATCATGCAATGAATCTTGTATTATTGGTTAATTTCGTTTGATATCAAATACACTTTAGTGAATTTCGTGGACCTCATCTGCTTGAAGTAGGAGTCGCACTGCTTGAATTTCTAACTTGCAGCCTGTTAAGCGTAACATACAGAAAACAGTGTTTCAACATTAGTGTGACGTCCAAAGTTTCTGAGACGTAATTATTCACTGTTGAGCCCTTTATAATAGTGACAAATGGGAACACCAAACGTCCTATACAGTTTTGCACTGCGTCTTGAAGTACCATTGGTACATTTCACTCCGAACTGCGGCTAATGATTCTTTAACTTTGCGTTTGTGAGTTTGCGGAAGGGGGAACAGTTACAATTTATCTACTTGAAATTATGACGCTCTGATTCCTAGACTATTCATATTTGGATATTTTGTTATAATTGTTTTTTCTCGTAATTTTTGAATACGTAGAACTTCCTCGATAAAATGTTTCTGTTGACTTCGAAATATTCCGAGAATGAGTTTCTACTGTATATCTGAAAAATTAATATACTGCATTTTTTCAGATCGCAAGCCATATATTAATGTAGAAAGTTATATTTTCGTATCTGAAATTTCATATATTGTGAGCAGGCACTTGAAGCTTTAACGTAGGTATTTTATTGAGACCAATTTTTTAGGGCAAATCGGTTACGGAGTATCGGTATGAATAACCGATGTGGACGCCACGTCAACGACACACATGCAAACTTTTAGTCCATGAGGAGACACACAAAAGCACACGGTAAATGACGTCTATTTGACGATACAATAAAAAGTATAATATTCCTTGTTACACATCCAAGAAAGTAGCTTTTTTGAAATTTCAACTTCCGACGTAGACAAGGAGATCCTAGAGATATCTGTTTCCACTTGTCACTCACCTTTGATTTCCATGAATACGATTTATGAATAGGATATTTTTGTGTTTTTCTGGGTTCTCAGTGGACCGATGTGACTTTGCAAAGAATAGAAAAATGATAACCTCATAAAAGGAGTAATTTTAGATTTAAATAATGAAGCGATTCATGATTGTTTAAATTTAGAACACTTGATTTATAATCGAACCTCGCGAGGTATTCATTTTTGATTTCAGTGAAACGTAAGTATGTTTAAGGGGATGAAAAGCTAAACAGGACGTGCTTTTTTATCTGTCGAAAAACAGTTTCAAGAGTTGAAACCCATTTTTTTTTAAGTTTTACATATAAGCACGTATAAAAATAGATTTTTCATGTGATACGTAAATAATTATGTGTGATATTGTTCAAATCTTTTGTATGCTTATGTGTGAAACTTAAAAAAATCATTATTAGGAGTTAATTTCAGGTGGGTTTGCACACCATAAAACTGGTTTGAGCAGATGAGAACAACAGGAGTTGTTTAGTTTTTGATTATTTTTAACGTACTTCAGTTCATTTGAAATTTAACGGGCAAGACATTACAAATATCTCTTATTTTCTTTCGAGTATAATAAAGAATCTCCTTCCATACTAAAAAAAAATGTGTGTCTACATAGAATGAATTCTACTTATAGCAGTTCTACTGAAAAACTCTCACGGGAGAAATAAGTAACCAAGTTTTCGACCAGAGGAAACATATAATTACATTGGTGCAGATGTTGGAGATACTTTGCAAAAAGCATCACAGAGCGAAACGACGTTACGCATCTAAAATCTCTCTTCAGAAAAATCTCTTTAATATGTATCTCGTGGGAACTGTCCATCAGAGTTCAAAGATCTTGTGATTCAATTTCGATTTCCCAAGGCATGGAAAATTCATGATGTATCTTTGATTAAAAATGATAAATTTACATATACCCGTGTAGAAATGGCCCCACTTGACCCCATTAAAAGTCGGTCACTAGTCGGGGGCAAGTCGCAAAAATGTTGTAGGCAATGTCCCTAGTCGGGGACTGGTCGGGTTCTTTTTGGTGAACGTTTTTAGTCGGGGGCTGTTCGGGGACTAGGCGAGCTATTTAAAAAAAATCTTAATCCTCATCTGTGTAGGCTATTTTTATGTCAAAATTCCTAGGCGGGTTCTAGTCGGCCTCTGATCCGGTTATTCTTGTTTTAATATAACATTTTTAACATTAATTCAACAATATTTTAAGACTGTTTATTTATTCTAAAATTTCGAAAAACTACAAATACGAATATCGCGAAAACAATTTTTTATGTTTTTTTTTAAGGTAAAGAATTCTAAGTTCCATCTTTAAGATAAATTATGAATGTCCAAAAAAAAATACATTTCATGTAATTCTTAATCGTCGTAAAATAGTCTAACACACATAAAAAGCGAAACGTTACAGGAAAGTTAAAAAAAAATTGTTACTAAAAACATTGTCGCAGTACGCGATAAAATCTCTAAGTTCCGCGAAAAAAACAAAATATTACACGAAGAAAAATTGTAATCGATTTAAATGATTTATTTAAAAAAAATTTCATTCATATTCCTGTTAATAGTTCATTTATTTTACATCTATATGATGTCGTATAATATTAAAAAATTAATTATAACAAATGGTTAAAAAATTGTTGTTATAACTTTTTTGAGTCGTGGCTTATGAGGATGGTATTTTCATTGACTTTTAATTCTGTAGGTATAGAGTAATGGTTAAGACTACCGACTGCTAGGCGACAGGTTCGAAACCCCGTAGAGTTAGAAATTTTATTTAAGCAGGGCCATTAAAATTTATAGACGAAATAATCGCAATCAATTATTATTTATTTTTTAAATACCTTTTTTTTTATATCTTTAGAGTATAGCAATAGTGGTACTGCGCCAGTGATGTATTTTCACCTGGGAGGTACCCGACTAGACCCCGACTGGGATAAGGCGGGGCAACTGGCCAGCCCCCGACTAATCCACCGTGACGAAACTGCTCGGGTACCCTATACAGTTGTCCCGACTAGCCCCCGACTTAAAGTGGGGCCAACTGGTCGGGTACCCGACCAGCCCACCATTTGCATTTCTACACGGGTATGCGCAGTGTGCATTCTAGCTCAAAATATTCACATTGACGTTACAGCTTTGCGCATCCTTTAATCAAAAAGGGGATTCTTATATGCTACTGAATATTTACTATGATTTTAAAAATTTGGTTACTGACTTCTAATTTATCTATACATATGTTTCTCAAACAAAAAAACGCTTAATCTATTTTTCAGGTGTCCTGGGTTCGTAGACGTGGCGAAGAACTGCTTTTGCTGACTTTCGGGTTTAATACATATTCAAGTGACAGTCGTTTTGCGCTGGACTATGAGGCACCCCATGATTGGCGGCTACTGTTACGTTCAGTGACAGAACGCGACGGAGGTCTCTACGAATGTCAAGTTAATGCACATCCACCTTTAATCAGGACAGTTCATCTTGCTGTATCTGGTAAGTAAATATGTTACTTACAATTAGTTGCAAATACAATTTAAGCCCAATTGCAATTTAAGAGGAGTCATATAACAGCCCTGGGGAAAATTTCAGATAGGAATTCATCCTGAACCAAACCGAACCAACTAGATGTAATTATTCAGTCCTTCACAGAAAGACAGCGTGATCATTTTTATTGCAGCTCATTTGTTATTATCTCGAATTAAGATTTTACTTCTCAAAATAAAAATACTTCAAGTGTAAAACTACAAAATCAACATAGCTACATTCTCATTCTCAGATGTATTATTTTTGTTGGAACTCAAAACAACACCGAAATTGGCGTACTTTTGAGGATCGGCCTTTTTCTGTGTTCTCAAACCGTGAACCAACAGCAAGTTTAATCTGAACACACATTTTAATCATTTTCAATACGTACGTGCAATCTGAATACTGTTTCAAGAAATTTTATGGCAACTTATGTAGTAGGATGATCCTTAAATATATTTTCAAAAAGGAACTCGCACGTTCCATATTGCAATTGGGTGTATACAATTTACCGCAAAGCTGAATAAATGCTAAAAATGTTTTATATCTTATAACTTGGGAGATATGGCTTAATTAGTTCATGTGCTGTGCTTCGTATATGAAAGTTGTACTTATATAAGTTGAATTACACTAACTTTCCAGAAAATATAACAAAAAATGTCTATATGTGTCTCATACATCTCTTGCAGTCATTCGCATCTGAGGCCTGTTAAACATGCTGGCTCCAGAAAGCTAGTAAAGTCGCACTACTTTAATTTTATCTTTAATGTAAGTAACCTTGATAACTATTCGAATAAGCACTGTGTCAATCTAGCTCATAATTAATTTAGTTTTTCCGTTTTGTTTTTTGTTTTCAAATAAATAAACACATCTGAAGTTACAGCGTTCTGAAAAATACTGCTTTTCATACAATTTCTTCAGGCCTTGATTTTTTTTAAATAACTTATTCTGGCGCACTTCATGTAAATGGTTATTTTTGTTATAATAACAGTACGTATGATTCGCTGTGAATAAGTGTATTGTGTACGTAGGAGGCAAACTCAGTCTTTTTACTCACGCGTGAGTTTGCAATAACGAGTCGAAACTGAGTTTTGCAAAGACGCGAGTGTAAAAAGACATTTCCCTCCTTGTTGCACATGATATTTTATGTAACAATGATATGATTTACAAATTTATCACGTCTGACTTTGAAGGTTAGCTTTGCGCAGCTATAATTAATTATGATCATAATCGTACTTCGCAAATGCGCATTCGCTGTCGCTCCACCTGTTGTGTAAACTACTATTACTTTCAGAGCTAAAAAGGCGCTGATAAAACGCGTAAATCATGCCTGCGTTACATAAAAAAAGTAATTTCAAGTTTAATCGATTATAATTCTTTAGAAAAAATTAATATTGTGCAAATTTCATCTCATTGGAATTATTTTCTTTTAGTTCAACAGGGAGTTATACGTATTTTTATTATCACGAAAACAATATTTTAGATAAAGAGCACCAGAAACAAGTTATTTTGTACAATCTCAAAGCCCGACGAAATTTTATGAAGAAGGATAGCTTTAGGACGCTGTAAGTTGGGCTGTATAAGAGCTACAGAAAACAATTTTTTTAGATTAGCTAGAAACTAACTTCTATCTACGATGCACAGGGTATCAGCTTCTTTACAAAGAACCAAAATTAAACAAATTTTTCACTAAAAAATAAATTCTGAAGGCCATATGTCTCAAACTATAAAAGATAGAACATTCCATTTTTTTAACTTTACGGAAAATTTTACACACTTAATTTGTTATTCAGCCTACTTGAGACAGAGAATGCTCTGAAAAGAAGAAATTTCTACACAACTGATTAAAAATAAATTTAGCACCTGTATAAAATAATAATAATGAAAATATCGTTTTTCCAAAAATTTAATTTTTTTATAGTTTATGTTATTTTTCACGATTCAAACAAAAACTACGCATCCTATCAGAAATGGGCATTAAAAATTTTTTAGTTCTTTTTCGGCTGAACAAATTTTGTTTATTTTTTTTCGTACCTTGTGATGACTGTCCAGAAATTAATTTTTTCTCTTTTTTAATTCTGTTTTTTTTTACAAATAAACCAAAAACTGCTGAGTTTTTAAAGAACAACGTTTTGCTTGCCTTGACTTTTTCATATCGTGCGTTGTTTGGCTTAAGATGTTCATTTTTGCTTGCTTTTTTTGAATTTTGAAAATGCTATAACTCTGGTAGTTTGTTTTTCATAAAAAAAAGTCATCAGAATACATTTTTCATCTTTTTGAGTACTACGGATAGCCGTACATAGAACTTTCAAGTCCTGGAAAAAAGTGGTCTCAAAAATGTTGAAAGTGCTCTAACTTTTTGAATTTTCATAAAAAATGGCTGGCTAAGAAACTTGACCTTCAGTTCAGGACAGTAAAAAAGTATACCAAAAGCGAAATGCCTTTTCTGATGAGAATGTAAAATCTCCCGTGATTTTGGTTTTTAGAAAATGACAGGCGAAACATAAATCGATAATTCTTCAATATTAATATTTTGAATAGGCTGGGTCTTGTTGTTCCGATTATTGGGACGACGAAACCCTTTGTTTGAAAAACCGTTTGCCATTTTTTAATTTCCTTCTCATAAGTGCAGTACTCAATATTTTAGGAAATTAGGTAACATAATTGACGAGTTTTGCAATATTCTTTATATCTTTGAACAGGTTGCACAACTACAGAAATAAGTACCCAAATGTATAATTTATTATTTCGAGTAACTTTCCCAACATTTAAATCTCATTACATGATATACATCTTTGACCTTGGATTTAGCGTGGATTTAGAAGAGATAGAGGTTGACGTCGGGTGAAATTTGCGACCCGTGATCTGGCAATTCAGGAGCAAGGTTCGTAAGTGCCATAAACTAGGTGTACGGTGTCGCGACTTGGTCGTCTCATAAATCACGAAGGCTTGGTCGTTAGGGTCGTCCACATCACATAACGACGTTCTCGAGGCCTGTAACGATATCCCACTAACGTTGTCTTTCCCCGGTGTATACATGGTTGTAATTGGTCTCTGGCTTCTGCCAGTGGCATAATCGATGCCTCTAGTATCAGGAAACTTCTGCATGGTGTTGTATCGAGAACAACTTCCTGCCGCGTCTTTCAAGTTCCGCTAACTTTCAAAAAGTTTTTATATCGCAAACTCCGATAGTTGCGAGTTACAGAGCAACTCGGATATATAAAAGTTACTTGAGAAATATGGATAGTGTATCACATTTTACACATCATAATTACTGGAACAGGTTCTCTATAAAGTAGTTAATAACCTACCAAGTGTTTTACGTATGCATTCTTTGTTACATGAAAACAGATTTTATCGAGAATTTTATTATTCAATTAAAAATGCCAAAATTTCTTAGATTTTCTAGATTTTCAGTGAGACCAAAACAAAGCAAATTGAATAAGTCATTATAAAAATCATATAATTTCAGAAAATATAGATTCAGAATACACAAAAATTAGTAAAAAGAAAACAAAGCAGATTGAAATTGTAAACTAAGGTTAGTTAATGTCCAACGTTAACTTATCGGGCTTTCTTATCGGTGAAACCTTTAATTACAGCAGAAAAGTCTAGATTTTTGCCGATAACCTTTTCCATTGAAAGAGTTCCTTAACTGCAAAGTCGGTCTTGTGACATTGTAGATCTTAAATAAGTTCTAATTAATTTCAGTTTAGGAAATATTCTTTCTCCACTTGCTACAGTTATAGTATTTGTTTATAAAATTCTCAAAGCAATCCATATATTCGGATATAAATATTGTAAACTGTGTCGTTTTATAAAGTCCAATACGATGAATCGTTCCTTTATATACATTAAAGCTGCACCCAACAGAGGATCGAAGAATTCGATGCCTATCGTTTTCTGTGGACAAACGAAGGATTCATCTTTGGCAATTTCGTTAAACTGGCCCTTCACACGTCTGATTCTTTTTATTGGTTTAAATACCAGCTCGATTTTTAGTTCCTCTGATAGATCTTTTGCTGTGATAATGGCTTGCTCAGAACCATTTTTTCGATAGTCTTTTAAAAATTCTCAACATTGCTTGAGCATTTCTGCGCCTTCGGCGATGTCCATGTATTTTGCTTGAAGCGCTTTACGAAAAACATTGTTTTGAAAAAGAATATCGTACCAAATAACTACAGAGATAAGAAAGCTATTGTGTGCTATATAAGTGCTAGAGTGATTTCGTCATGCACTGTATCAGGAACACAGCCTTCAGTTTCAGTAAGGAAGTAAGTAACTAATTAAAGCATCATGAAAACCAGAATATTTGATAACGAACTGGTTTGATACTTTTTATTTTTGCTTCCCAACGCGTGTCACCTAATTTCTTTAAAGTTAAGATTTCTACGTGGTCAGAATCTTCCATCGATTGACCAAAATTGAGAATAGTGTGGAGAGTCGTTGAAGAATACCGAACAAAGTAACCGATTTCACAGAAGACACTGCAGAGTCACATAAAACAAGATTTAAATTCAAACTGCCATGAAGCACATATAAAACTAATGAATTTATATCTAAAATCCGTTTTTGCACACCAATACTCTCCTCCATTAGCTTGGATCCATTATCGACCTAATTTGGTCTGTATCATCTGATAAGTCAACAAATCAGATTGAAAGAGAGAGTTTTTTTCTGGGAAATCTCTGGACTGCAGTCAGCTATGATTGCGTAGTATATAGCTACCTCGTCTCTACTTATAATTTCGGCATTTACTTTTTTAGTCATCAAATCTATTAATCCATTTTGAATTGTTTTTTCCCAATAATGATCCGAAATGTCACCATTTATTGAACGTGCTACCTGGTTCTGTATCACGGGATACAGAGTATGGGGTACAGAGTAATATTCAATAATCGATGGAGAACCATTTCTAACTGTAACTTTCTTTTCCAATAATTTGTTTTCCTGCTTATCTATGGTTTTTCCGGATTTTAGTTCAATTTGAGTTTCCACCCACTGCTGATAACGTTTCATATGAAGGTTATATTACTCATGTAATTAATTATGAAGAAGCTATGTCATATTCTTCTGTGTTTTTATTTGACTTCTATGTATTTAGAGTTGAACAAAAAAAGTTTATTTCAAGTCGGCAGAGTGCTTGTGATGAGTGGGAAGAGATTTTTGGACATATTCATGGTTCACAGGTACCATTACGGTTTAGTAAGCACAAGCGTTAATGGCTCAAAATTATATGTTGCGTACGCGTCAACGTTAACCGCGAACTCACAGAGCTTTCCCTTGCTTTTATTAGTATTAGCATGGTTTGTAATTGCATTGAATTTCTGTACATTGCATTGTCTCCAAAAAGTGAAGGAAAAATAAATGTTGGGTCAGATTGTTTCAAACCCGGATTTCAATTTTTTTCGAGTTTACAACTTAAATTGTAGACCGATATTAATTTTTTCGAAAAGAAAAAAGTTCTTTAAATTAAGTATTTACTCAATGGACGTAGAGAACCGAAGAATCGTTTGTTGGATATCATAACCATGAACAAATACCACAGCCGTTCCGCCTCTTGAAGTCACGAGCTATACGGCGCTACTTTGTGGCGCAATTTATGAGAGTCGTGTATCCAGTACTTCGGTAGAATATTTCATAACCAATGGTATAAGTCTATCCAGAACTCTGACTGAAAAATATCTCCATTTCGCGAAACTTATTGGCTGTGCAACGTTAGATTGCCTTCGTCCTGTAATCCGAGGTATGTTCCTTTTTGTCCCATTACGCTTCACGATGGCTTATAATTTTATTTGAAGTTTTCTTCGCTCGTGTGCAGAATTCAAAAAATTATCTGGAGCGTTATATAAAATATACATGTATTATGAGATTCAGCTAGGGATATCGGAACCAATTACAGCGAGGGATCATATTGTCCGCGGTCGAAGATAATATTCTATTGTGCGCCTAGCAAGGATGAACAGTGAATTCTACGAGTGATATAACGTTTCGCCTACGGTGCAAATTATGTTTTTTACAGTATCTGTATTAGAAAGTGTGAGTTTGCTATGACTGTGAAAGTAGATCGCAATATAACTCAGAAGGATTAAGCTTAAGTTGTAGTACCTGGAATTCATACTATATCCTCTGACGTAATTTATTTTCCTCCCGCAAAAGCTACTTTTTTAACAGTACACTAGAACTTGAATTTAAGAAGTCCCGGTTTCCGATGTTCCGAGAATTGATGTCCTCCGCATTTTGGTGATGCGGGGAACGCGGGGTCGAAAGAGAGGCGATGCTCAGTCACGCGTGACAACCAGCAGTGTATTGACAAAGGAGGCAATGCGCGGGTATACACGCGTGTATGTTGTGTATACCATTAAGCCATTTCCCTTTCAGGGTAGGCGTGACACTGCCCGATTCGGGTAGTGTTTCTAGGTGGATAGTTTTCTTGTAGTTTTAAATAACTACCAGTGTGGGCTCACCACACCCACGATATGCCAACAGCACGCAGTATTCTCGAATGGTCACCCATCCAAGTACTAACCGCGCCCAACGCTGCTTAACTTCAGTGATCTGACGAGAACTGGTTTTTTCAGCGTGGCATGGCCGCTGGCCGTATTAATCGATTCATTTAAAATTGTATACACTTTATAAGGGACCCAAAAGGAAACTTTTAATATAATACAATGTTTGACATCTTTTGCGATAATTTTGTAGGTACAAAATTAGGAGAATGGTGTAGTTTGAAGTTCGTCTTTTACCGCTGTTATCCTTAAACAGCGGCTGCGACCGTTCGAGGTGACAATAGTTACCACAGGATACTTTCTTAGAGCTACCATTTCACTCCATAGGTTTTTAGTCGCTTGCTTCCTGATGGTGAAAAAACTTTCTTACAATGCGACAGGTGTGTAATAAAACCGTCTTCTGAACTGCTGCCAGTAACCTACTGACTCCTGAATGTTTAAGAAGATGTTTAGTGCATCTTGCGTGCCCATTTCCTGTAGCCGAAATTACAATAGGATGAATAAATGCATGTTTCACATCCTTCCATATTAACTTCACTTCATGCTTTACCTCGCTATACTTATGGATCTTGGTTGTATAGGTCGCCTGCAAATTCCGGTTAAGCGGACAAGCAATGTCAATGGTTTAGACTCCTCCGCCTTTTTTCTCTCGCATCACGATGTCCCGTCGATTGGCTTGGATATAATGATCCGTCTGGATAGTAACATCCCAATACAAGATGTAATCTCCGTTTTCCAAAACGGGTGCTGGAATGTATCTGTAGAAAGGCATCCATTCTGTTGAGAGCTTTAGGTTCAGGGCAAGTTGTTGATGTATAATGCCCGCCACATCACTATGTCTCTGCGTATATTCTCTCTGAGCCATTATGCGATAATCATCAATAATGTGCTTGATGGATTCGTTGGTATCTCCAAATAATCGGCACCGGTCAACCACGTCTTGATATAACACGTGTTTGCGATAATTCGTGATGCTGACAACCCTTTCCTGAATCACAATGACGAATCTTTCTTTTTCTCGATCCAGGACGCCCTTTTCAGCCAAATATTGCGTGCCTCACTATCCACTTCATATTGATCTAACGTTTTGGGATGCTCACACTGAATGGCTTTTTGTCTCCATTGCGTTTGTCACTCCTCTATGGTTTCATCTCTGATATTCAGGGCCTCCTCTGTAAACAAATTCAAGGGCGTGTAATCAAGATCCGCTTTACAGATGGTGTTGTAAAGCGCAACATCTCGCTTGTTGTTAAAATAGTCTTGCAACTGTGTAACATATGACTTACACAGTTTCTTGACATCGACAACGCCCCTACCCCCTCTATGTCGTGGTAGAAATACCCTTTTCATCGCTGAATTACTGTGGTGCATTCGCTGCTTTGTCATTTCTACATGGATGGTTCTGTTTAACCTTTCAAGGTCGGTGTTTGACCATTCGATGAGCCCAAAGGAGTACGTGAGGAAAAGGATTGCATAGGTGTTGATTGACCTGATCTTGTTTGCTGAGTTCAGAGAACTCTTCAGAATTAATCTGAGTCTTGTGATGAAGGCAGTCGTTAGGCTCTTCTTAACTATCGTATGCTGAATACCCTTAGATTCGAGAATACTAAAGTTCTATTGCTCTGCAGTCCCTAATTCTCCTCTGGCTAAATGCACTATTCTGCATTTATATAGTCCGAACTTCAGGTGGATATTGATCTGAACTAGCGTATAGCTTCAGGTCATCCATGTACAGGAGATGGGTCAGTTGATGACCATCCTCACTATCATGTATTTTAAGCCCATGAGATATGCAATTCAATGTTTTGCTCAATGGGTTCAGCGCTAAATAGAACCATAGTGGACTGAATGTGTCTCCTTGAAAGATGCGCGTTGTAATACGTATTGATCTAGTTATGCTTGGTTGGCCATGCTCAAAATAATTGATTCTTATACCCCAAAGCATCATCGCCCGACTTAGAAAGTCAATGATGTGTGAGCAGATCTTGTGAATTTTTAAGACTTTAAGCAAATAGTCATATGGTACGAAAGGAAACGCTTGATTGTAGTCAATGTATGCCTTGTGCAAGTTTCTTTGATATTTACGAGCTTGCGTCATGGCAAAAGCGCCTATGGTGACTAGATCTTTACTGCCCGCGAGTTTTTACAACATCCCTTTTATTCTTCTGTAAGGCTTTCATTCTCGTCGCAGTGCGAATATACCTTATCTGCAATGACATCTGTAAGGTATTTATAAATTGTTGGAAGACAGGCTTTCGGTCGAAATTCAGATGAATTTTGAGCATCTAGTTTTTTAGGCAACATATACGTAGTACCTTTTGAGCATAAAGCCTGGCATCAAATCTAGGTGTTTGATGATCTTCTGAAAACACCTTGCCAGCGCCGCATGCACACTCGTCAGGTACTTGTGCCAGAAGTTGTGTACCATGTCCGATCCTGGAGCTTTCCAGTGACTCGCTATTTTCAAAACAGCTGAAACATCTAAAGTTGTTATGTTAGTCAGCTCCATTTCAGGGTTATTGCTAGCTCTTGCTTTCTCCAGTAGGAACAAGGCAGCATCTAAATTGCTTCTGTTCGCTTTTTCTCAAACACCTGACCAGTAGTCAGTCATGACTTCCAATTGAGGGACCTTGGTGTCTTGTTCGTAATTTCGCTTTACACTCAATTCACAATAGAACCTTCTTTCATCTGCCTGCAATGTTCGATTTTGTTGCCTTGTTGCACTACTTTTCTTGTACCGACGCAGTAAGAACATCATGTCTCTGCCGTTGGAAGTCTATAATCTCATCCAATATTGCTGGTGTCAATGTCTCGATGTGCCGAGTGTGGATGATTTTAGTAACATGGTGTATCAGCTTTCTGGTTCGATTTCCTTTCTTGTATTGAGTCAATCGACCCAATTTGGATCTTAATTTGCTGACATCCATATCCAACCTGATCTTCTATGGTGAATCTCGATCCTTTCCTAGGGCAAAGACTGCATTTGTAGGCCTAGTTCTGGGGTCCAACGTTCTAACTGCTGCCACAGATGCACAATATACAAGAGTTTGCACCTCTAACGCAGTTTCTGTTGCGTTCGAATGCATAGGTGAAATTTTGCTGTTCAGGTGTTCTATTAGTGCACGCAGATCCTTTGTGATGTTCATTATGGGAAGATAATGCCTTTGTGTTCGTTCCACATGTCTGAACTCTAGGAAAGCATGACTAAAATTCCTCTCGAGGTGCTGTAGTTTTTCTGGGATTTCGCTCTTTACATCATCGTTATGTCCAGATATGGTTCTAGTGGATCCGGTGCTTGATGTATATTGTCCCTAGCACCTATGCCTTCAGCTTCAATCAGACCTTCGTTGTCCACATCTTCCAAAGAAAGTTCATCAATAGGAAGCTGCTGTTCCACTTCCATTTTGATGGCAGCTATTTCAACAGCCGAAAGCAATATGTTTACAGATATTAAGCATTTCTGGTCTGCTATGGTAGATTCTCCTTATTTATTCTTGCAGCCAGCTCTGCGTACTTAAGGCCCCTTAGCAGAATGGGTAATCGGTTCTGAATCTCGTTCTGAATTTTGAGGCTGCACGGTTGAAAATTTTTGCCTTATTTTTGGCATATGTCATGTAGATAATCATATCTCGAAGCACACATAGCCGGGTTTTCGATGAAATGTTTATACTTTGCATAATAATCAAAAGCGTAAGAACAATAAAGCGCCGCTCAGTGTTAGCTGTCTCTACATTTTCGCCACGTGCCTATAGACCCTTTTAAAACGCTAGCAGGTAGATTCCCTGGAGGGTGTCGAATTACCCGGAACGAATGACCCTTTAATTGTTATGAAATTACGGCCGGTTAGAAAAACTGACATTATGAAATCATGGATTAATTTAATTTTCATTAGCAGAATTAATTTATTTATATAATTACAAGGAAGTGAAAAAAAGATTAATGAAAATCGGTTAGTATTTACAGTAATAATGGAAATCTTTAGGTAATAAATAACTTCTGTGCATATACACTGTTCATTTTTTAGTAAATGGATGCAGCAGATTCACAAAACATAACAAATGTTCCATTTTGAGGAGCTCAGTCGACCTGGAGCCTACAATATTCAACCAATTTGTTTTAAAATTTCAGAATTGACAGACACGTATGGAAATTCCATACATGGAAAACAGACTGGAAAGATACCAACTTTTTCCGTAAACTGAATATGTGAACGGTGTATTTCAGTAAGGATGCAAACGCTATTTTTAAAACGTTGTAGGACTACCAAAAATGTTCTCTAAGGAAAAATTTGTAATTATGGTCAAAATAAATAAATACTTACTTTAAAGATATATATATATATATATTTAAAAGTTTATCATAAGGACAACCGCAGGATTTCGCCGGGAGCGGGTGCTAATCTGAAAAATTGCACCCGCTCCCAGCGAAATCGCGGTAAAATTTCAGCTGTAACCACGTCTCACGACCGTGAGATAGGTGGTTACAGTCTGCGACGAACTCAATACGATG